>AP028454.1:3238254-3343534 GCA_036509395.1 Antheraea yamamai
CGCGTGCTTATAATGAACATAAAATTTTTTTGCTAAATTTCATACGGACGAAGTCGCGGGTAACAGTCAGTTTTACTGTAAGCATGTTTCATGAACATAGCTCTGTTAAATAAAACGCTATCCACTTAATTCTATTCCAATGTAAGTGAGTACCCTCAGTACGCCGCCATCTTGTTGGTCACGCAAATTCGCGTGCTACGAAGTACCAACATTACAGATGGAGTAATACACAACAAAGGTCGTTTAGACAGATTGCGGTCATGGAATTTGAATAATACAGCCTTTTAAATATAATAAATTATTTAGGCTTTCAAGAAAATTTATCTGTTTTGTTTTGTTATATTGTAGTCACACAACATGTCGTTAATAATCTCTAGGCAAATCGATATAAATGTTTTTTTAAAGTGAAAACCTCTTTAGCCTGTTTGAGGGAATTTTTTTTATAGAGGAAAAGTTATGTGTTCACGTCACCTATGGCCTCGACTTGCTCGTGACGTATTGCGCTTGCATCAGACTAGTGACACGTAGTATAGCGACCTGTGTACTTGTTATATTGATATTTTGTATTGACCTTGCGTACCTTACCATATGTTTGATTAATTCATAAACTGTATGCTCGGAATGCAAATAGTTGTGAAAACCCAAGCAATGTTTCAATTTTCAAAATAATGAAATTTTAATAATGGAAAAAGGAGACATATATTCCATGTTCTGAAATTTCACTTATTTTCGCAGTCTTTACGACTGTCAAGAGTTTTTTTTTAATCTATACTAATACTAGCGGACCGGGCGGACGTTGTCCTGCCTTGAAAACAAAAAAAATCCTAAAAGTCGATCGCAGCGCCACCTGCCGGGTCCAATTGTGAATCTAAACCATTCTCGAATCTCCACGAACACACACAAAAAATTTCATCAAAATCGGTCCAGTCGTTTAGGAGGAGTTCAGTCACATACACACGCACACAAGAAATATATATATTAAGATAAAGGTTATAAAGAGGTAAAGTTTGTGGGGAGTTCCGATCGGGCAGCCGTGCAGATCGGAAGCGTGCGCTCAGTGATTTTCGATACGTTGTTTACATTTGTGTTCGCTTACGTCATCCGTCTTATTTCGCGACGTGTGTTTTACGCGGTCGAGTTTTCGTATCGAGAGTCTCGGGTTTTCGTGATTACTCGTTTCTATCGTCAATCGAGTCGATCGTAACGTTCTTTTCAGAACGTTAGTCAATCGTCACGTTCTTTTCAGAACGTAGGAAACCGTACTTTTCAGTACGTTCAAACCGCACTTATCAGTGCGTCCGCCGTGCTCTCTGTGTCGCCGTCTCGAGTTCCAGGGAGCCACCGCGTCGTGCTGCGCTCCGTGGTTCGCGCTGCGTGTCGTCGCGCCGTGTAGCAAAAAGAAGTGTTAGGACTTCCCCCTAGGCACTGTAGGTCCCCTGTGAGGCGTTGCACATCGCCCACAGCTCCCTTGATCCGGGCTCTGGATAGTCCGTTAAATTCATTAAGGCGCGTCCCCCTGCCCCTCTGGCGGGGAGGTTGTTGATGTCTTCCTCCGCCCCACTCCCCTCCTCAGGCCCCGGTATGGCCGAGTCACTTTCCTCCGAGCAAGAGCTCTCTGCTTTCCGCGGATTCGTATCAGACATGTGTCCGGCTCTGCTCACAGAGTACGACCGGTTCTGTCGCGTAGTCCGCATCCATGCCAACGGCGGTCCCACGCCGAAAGTCCTTAAAAATCCTGTCTTCGTTATGAAGAACTCCTTCTCCCTGCTCCCGCAGGAGAATCAGAACGCTGCTGAAGTAGCAGCCATTTCCGCCTCAGACGAGGAAGGCTCTCGTATGGAGCTGGATTCTACTCCCACGAACGATGAACTCATCACCGTCGTGCGCCGCCATAAGCGGGAGCACCCTCCTAACTCCTCCGATAGTGAGGGCCATCTGCCCTCAAGCAAACGTCCTATACTAGGTGGCGCTAGTGCGCCTAAAAAGGCCCCTAAGGCACCCCTCCCCGGCAGTCCGGCTTCACCTGACGCTGCGGGTTCCGTAGCCTCGGGCAAGAAGCCCCGCCCACCTCCGCCCGTTACGATCCAGGACAAGACGTCCTGGGTCGAGATCTCCAGTCTGCTGGAAACAGCAGAGATCTCTTACACCTCCGCCTTGAATATCGCTACAGATATTCAGGTGAAGGTAGCGACTCCCACCGCCCATCGTGACCTCACCCGGTTCCTTCGGGACAACCAGTGGGGTTATTTTACGCACTCTCTCGAGGAGGAGCGTAAACTACGGGTAGTCATCCGTAGAGTTCCGTAAGAACTCACATTTGCGACATTTCCGACGACCTCGAAGAGCAGAAGTTTCCTGTTCGAGAGGTACATTGCATGCGCTCTCCGCGCACCAGAGCACCATACGACATGGTTCTTGTCATTTTAGATCGCACCCATCAAGGGAAAGCGATATTTAATCTCATGACCCTCTGCGGTCACAACTGCCAGGTGTACGGACACTCCGTACGAAACTGTCTCCTGAAACCCAGGTGCGTTAAGTGCCTCGGCGACCACTCCACCAAGGAGTGTTCTTGCACGAAAGACTCCTCCGAACCTCCGAGCTGCGTTCTGTGCCGAGGCGTGGGTCATACCGCGAACTATCGCGGATATCCCCGCGCCCCGCGTACAAAGCGCCCTCGCTACCCCAGGCAGGCGTCGCCGTCTAGGACTGCCGCCGCCCCCGCCCGCCCTCGTCCTCCGCCTCTCATGTCCCGAGAGGCCTTCCCGAGCCTGCCGAGCACATCTCGTGCACCGGCAGCGTTCGTACTCGCGACTAGCGCGCTCCCCCCCTACCGGGCCCCTCAGGCCCCGTGGGCTCCTAAGCCCGCGTCCCAGCCGATTCCCACATCCCAGGCGGCTAAGCCTTCACAGGCCGACCCCGCCTTCTCCTTCTCCCTGTCGAGTATTGATTACGTAGGTCAATTACTCATTTTCCACGAGATCTCGGAGATCTCTGCTTACGAAGAAACCGTTAGAAATCCGTCTCTAGGTTCCGTAACCGCGATACATAGATTCCCAGCCATCGCGGCTACCCTACAACGGCTCGCGCGCGCCGCCGTTCAAAAATAAATAACTCATATAAGATAGAGTAAATTCGTGTATTTACGTCTAACTTCCCCTAAAACGATCGAGTAATAATAATAATTTTTATTATGTCTATTTTTAGATTCCGGCGCCGCGCCGTTCACAATTTTTTTTTAATCCGATCTTTTTAACATGCGTCTTTGCGCCCACGCACGCGTAACCTTCTCTGACGCCGCCGTGAGAGAAGGAATCCTCTTTCGTTCCCGCACACATCGTGGTACTCAGTGATATCTCGAGACGAGGTCGTCCCCGGATGGAGCCCCCGAGATATTACTTTCGCGATACAGTGACTCACCTAGATCACTTGTATTCACATATGAGATCAACTCTCACCACACGTGCACATATATACACATGGTGTAAGGGTTTTGTTTTTTATTCCTTTTTCGAGCTGAATCGAATAGTCTAGTTCGTTTCATTCCGATATACACGTATACATTTGTGAGTCATGCAATTTCGATTGTATGATTCACAAATGAATATATGTATGAATAGCTTAGAATAGTTAGCTAGGTCAGACGCGACTTCTCAGGTAACATTGCCCAAGCCGAGGTGCCGTGCGTCCTAGTGTATGTTACCTAAAAACCAAATTGGCTGAGTGCCTTTAAAACGCTCGCCTTAGTAGTCCGGTGAAGCTGTAAAGACCTTACCAGGTCAATAGCGTAGTCAGTTCGAAAAAAAAAAAAGAAAAGAAAAAAAAAATTGTAAAGTTTGTGAATTTGTGAGTTCGTGACGTTGTAGGGGGTAATCTCAGGAACTACTGGTCCGTTTTGAAAAATTCTTTCAGTGTTTTATAGCTCATTTATCGAGAAAGGTTATAGGTTATGTATCACCACGCTAAAACCAATTGGACTGGAGCACCAATGAAGAGTATTTTAAAATCGGGGTGTTTTCTCTCTTGAGAGCATCCGCTGCGTGTTAACGTTAGCCCAAAGTAAATATTCCACGCAAACGAAGTCGTGGGCAGTTAAAACATATTTTAACGTTTGAAAAGAATCACAGCTGATGTTAGACGACGATTTGGTATAAAACGGTATACACGGTTAACCTAGAGGGACTAACTGTCAAGTGTATTTGCCCGAACACACCCATAGGTGCTTGGCTACAAATATTGTATTTGAACTACTTGGAAATTTTGTAGGACGCGGGAGCGCTATCGCATCACTACTTTACCTATAAGTGACAGCGTGACTATCAGAAAGTACGGAGGGAAATAAATCAACGATCTCCGATTTTATTGGTTCATATTCATTTTACAGGTGGTAGAGCCACGCTGAAGCTATTACTGTTTTCAGCATGAATGGGTCGGCTCGCCCGGGGTACTACCACCCACTCACAGAACACCGACGTGAAGTAACAGTGTTTGCATTGTTGCGTTTCGTTCGGTTAGTGAGAGCGCCGGAACCCTACCTCCGTCTCCTCTCCGCCACTCCCACCTCCCCCAAACACAGGCTGGCAACGCACTCGCGACTCCCCTGTTTTTGCAAGTGTCTATGGACGGTGCTGAAAACTTAACATTAAATGTCCAACCTGTTCGTTTGTCTCCTATGATAACATAAAAAAATTGTATAGACTTGTAAACGCTTTGGCAGTTTACGAATCCTCCGTTTATTGACGAAGCAGCCATATTTAAAAGAGATGACAACAGAACACGTGCACGCTAGTCTGACGCAAGCCGCGCATGCGCATTGCGATCAGTCATGCCAAAAGTTCCGTTAAACGCACCTAAAGAAGTTCTCACTTCAAAATATATGATTGAATTTCGGTTACGGGAGGACCACTAACATTTATAAAACCTGCTGTATATTTTTACTAACATAGACATAGTTTACTAACAAGATTTGATGTAAAATCCTAACTTAACTTCACTCCCAAATTACCTCAGTTAATGCGATCGCTAAAATACTTGTTATGAATATTAAAATCATTTACAAATTCGATCGGCAGAGCAATTTGGCATCCGGCCACGTTGGCGAATTAAATAAAAGATTTACGAATACATTTATGACATGAATGTTGCTACATTAAATTCTTGGTCCGATCTGGGATAAAAAAAGTGTGTGTGTACTTATGTACACGCGTTAGAAGTTATACTTCTTTGACGTAACAAGATAAAAATCTTTTCAAAAATTTTATCTTTCGCCTTATTCTACGTTTGTAGAAAAAACGACACTAACAATAGAAAAAAGGTATTTATTAATACATTGAAAGTTTTAATACGAAGAAATACAAACAACAAATACGAAGAAACAAAATGTTGACTATAGCCAACTTCAGGGTGTCGGTTTTTCGTGACGGTGTGCGCGCGCATCGTAAAAATTTACTCTCATCATTTCTCCCTAATGCGCCAAAAGAAGTATAACTTCAAAAACTCAATAGCTTTAGGGAGGGGGCATTAATTACGCGAGAGGATCAGGCGGGAGGTGGTCAAACCAAATCTGACTAAATATCACAAACGGGAGAGGGGGTTTCATCCCTCACGTCATTTCTTTCGGGTAAAAAATAATGTAAAAATTTGTGCAAATTAGATTAATTTAAAGTAAACCTTATTTCTAAACTAAAGTATGCCGAAATCTGACACAATTCTTCTATGTATTAAAATCCATGAATATATGTTAAGATATTCAGTATTGATATATCTTAATGTAATGCTATAACCATTGTAATGAAACGTAATAAAAGTAAAAGAAATAAAGATAATAAAGCAAAATGTGTTTTTTTTTTTCAATAAATCTAACACATTTTCTCTGAAAATGCAATTTTTCATAGATTTCATGACTTCCCACCACTGAGAGACTTTACGCGTCCAGGAACGCCCGAGCCTGAGTACTATCGTAGGATATCGATACCTTCATAACAAGGCTGACGAACATGACTATGTTCAGGTGGGCGGACGCGACAATCTTCCCTCTAGCTCCACTCCACGCTCGACCGCCTGACCGTCGGACAAAACCGTCGCCACGAAACCTAGCCATTCCAGAAGCGAATGGTTAACAATATAGGAGGACTCTAATACCAGCTAGATAACCAACCACTTAAGTGGAATAATCCAAGGACCGACTCGTGCTCACGAGTCGCGAAGCAGACCACTGAAAAGTGCAAATGTACTGAACAATTTTCTCGCCCGCTCATAAAATGAGTGCGTGTAACCGTCACATGCGATTGAAGTAAAACTTTTTAAATATTTTTGATTGTGTCAATAAATAAGTTTATAAACAAATCAATCAAAATATTTGAAAAAAAATTAATAAAATATAATAAATTGAATAATAATAAAAATCATACAATAGAATTGATAAGGTATATACGAGCGCGCGACCGTGCTGTCATCTGGTTTTAATGTAAGTAACAAATTAAATCAAAGCTTCATTATCTGTAGTGCCATCTATCAGCTAATTCGGAACATAAATAACACAGGAAATATTATTGTTATAAAGTAAATAAAAAATAGAAAAGTACGAACAGATAACTATGATAAGTAACGAATTAAATTAATTATCATTTAATATAAGTTTTGGTTATGTTTATTATTATCTAACCGGATGGCACAGAACCGTAACGCCATATTGCCGTAACGGAGTTCCTTGCATTGTCGTCCAGTTATTTCTCAGTCGCGTCTAAGGAAGTTTTACTTCAAATAAGGGAAGGCTGAGATGACTACGACGAGACTGGGAGAGGCGGGTTCAAAACGAGTTACATAATATAATGGATATCCCTTTCTTAGATTCTGAAGTTTCGTTTGATATATATTTTCGTATTATATCATATAATCTTTTTTAATAATCTAGAAATTTATGTGCTACTAGCTGTTTTCTTGGCTTTGCATGCGCTCATAAAATAGTAATTTACTTTGACTCATATTTTATGACTTTTAAAAACACTATTCATAATTTATAAACTCAGTCAATTACGAAATGTTATATACTTCCTTCGTACAAAACATTTTCTTACATTTTTAAGGATTCATAGATTTTTGACAATTTGTTATCATCTATCAATCGTAAAAAGTATATTTTTTGTAATGTACAACATTCTTGAAAATCAGTCAAGCAGTGTATGACAAACTAGCATCACGGCGGACGTTGTTCCGTCCTGATAATAAAAAAACCTTGAAGTTAGACATATGCTGTCACTGGATTTTTTGTAGGCATTATCAAGCTCTACAACTTTTCTCTAGAACTCAATCATATATCTCTCACCGTTAAGGCAGCGTTCGTAAGAAACGTTTTCGTTCGACCGTTTTTTCTCCGACTTACTTTGCAAATCCGATTACCACAAAAAAGTCTTTTCATTTTTCGGGCTAATATATATATGACACTCATAAATAATGTGGCTTTCTATTGGTAAAAGAATTTTCAAAATCGGTTTCGTAGATCTACAACGTCACAAACTCACAAACTTTACCTCTATATAATATTAAGTTTAGATGACCGACTTTTTTTCTATCGTACCTATTATATATTGTTCTTTTTTTAGCCTCAAACCTTTTATGCCGTCATCAGTGTTGTGTGTTGCAATAAATCAAAAACCACTAAAATATTTTATATCATTATTCAATGACATAAAAAAAAATAACAAGAAAACATTCTACCTTTTTGATTGACAAGGCCGCATTCAAATTTCAGCAACACAATACCAACCTTCCGGCCCCAACTGTCATGGCTGACGGCCCTATTTTCAGTGCGAACGGTCGTCGACTCTCTCACCTATTGACCTTTTCGCTACAATAGAGACATCATACCAATGTTTGTCTCTATCTCGCCAGATTTATTCGTATAACGCTATCTCGTTTCAGGTCATTAGCTAGCGCAGAGAATTTCGTTCTGGTATATTTTTGTTCGCCTGCAGTTTACAAGAGGAATATGGAGTTGTTTACGTAAAAGTTGTATGTTATTCTGTGTTGAATAAACAACTGTATGATTGTATAAAAGTGATGACAATTAACTCGTAAATTCTCGAAATTCTGCCAAATAGATAGTATTCCTTAATATTATCATTACATAGTCCCCTACCGCGTCTGTCTGTCTGTTCGCGATAAGCTCAGAAACTACTGAACAGATCTTTGTGCGGTTTTCACCAGTGGATAAAATGATTCATTAGGAACGTTTTTAATATATAATTTATCCAGGGTTTTTCTATAATCAGGGCGGGACAGCGTCTGCCGGGTTCGTTAGTAATAAAAAAAAATTATGTATTATCAAAGTAGTACTCTAATTAATTTTTAAGAGAAAGAGATGAATAGACTATGTAAATGGTAAGTATTAGTTTACGGCATTATTTTGTAATATCCTAATATATATTAACAGTGTTAATAAAACACAACACAGAACAATTTTTTAAAAGTGCGCTATAGTCACTACGAACCAACAGAAAGTAATGTGCTATTTCAAGGTTTCTCTCTTTCTCTCTTTGTATCTCTTTTTATATTTCGAGTAGGTACATTAAGAATATACTAACTCATTCTCTCACAGCCTAAAATATATATATCATTACATAGTATAAAACAAAGTTCCCTACCGCGTCTGTCTGTCTGTCTGTTCACGATAACCTCAAAAACTACTGAACGGATTTTCGAGCGGTTTTCACCTGTGGATAAAGCGATTCATGAGGAACGTTTTGGTATATAATTTGTCAAGGTTTTTTTTTTATAATCAGGGCTGGACAACGTTTTCCGGGCCTGCTAGTATATATATATATATATATATATATATATATGTGTATATGTATCTCTTTTCTTTACACTTTTTCGTTTCATTAATCCCAATTCACACCGTTCCAAGAGAAGTTTTATACTTACGTTTTATATTTACAAAACATATAGCTCCCGTGGAAAAACAAAACAAGTCCCACAAGAAGGAGGAACAAACGAATAAGATACGTCAACAAACTAATTTAAAGCGCCATCTGTTCGAGACTCATGAAACTTATATCATCAATAATCAACATTGACAATCATTTAATTTGTAATTAAAAAATATTGAGGTTATTAATCGAAATAAAATTATCCTATCTCTCAAGTTGGACCAAATTATACATAAATGCAAACGTTTTATGAAGTTCGGTTGAATAGTTTCGGAGTTCATCGTGGATAAACATCATGACAATGGATTTTTATATATTTAAGATGTATAACATCAATACAACATAACGATTAATAAATGTCAATTGTTTTTTCGAACTGACTACACTATTGGCCTAGTATGGCCTTAACAGCTTCACTGGACTAGTAAGGCGAGCGCTTAAGGCACTCAGCCGATTTAATTTTGACAACTAGCTCAAGGGTGCACTGTACACCTCGGCTTGGGCTGTTGCCTAGTTTATGCAATTGGCGACCTGAGTTAACCTAAGCTAAACAACATATTCATATTATATAAGTTAGTGAGATATATATGTGTACCAAGCATATATACCTCAATAGCTCTTATATGATTTCGTGACGGATAATTTCTTCTGTCTGAACTAATTCAGTTCGATAAGAGAAAAAATAAAAACCTTCCACTTCCATGTGTAAGCGTGTGTGCGTGCACGTGTGTGGAGGTGATATGTGTAATGTCGTTGCAGTAATTAAAGATTTTGTGTCATTGTATTCGCGCGAGCAGCGTGCTCAAGGGCTCCACGCCGAGGGAACGAACCTACGCTTGAGCCGCTGGCGAGGGTAAATGTCAATTTTAAATTCCTATAATAATATTTTAACCTTGTTTTGCATTATACTCTGAACTGTATTATGCGTAAGCTCGAACATAACACAATATGCAGAGCGACCATAAAGATTGACGAGGTCTGTAAGTGTTGATTATGAACTAACAGCTTTAGTAAATCCCAACAGGAATTTAACCCGACAGCATTCTGTTCCATCGCAGATTAATTTCCGTCGAATATCAACGGGGTCGCTCTTTGAATTTTCAATCAGTGAGCCGCTGGGGAATGGCTGTCGTACGCCGGTTGTGATCAGTTTCCGTTTCCGTTTCAGTGTTGCCAATCGTTTTTGCAGTGTTTTTTTTTTTGACAACCAATCTTATAGCAAATTATACTGCCATTGTAGAAATGACATTACAAGTTTCTTGCGTTCATTTCAATTAACTAACAAGATGGTGACCGTCTTGTTAGAAGTTTCCAGGGAGTTTTTGTGGCAAGCCAGAGTCCATGCTCCGTGGCGTTATTTCCGACCCACTTCACTTGTATAAAATAACCAGACTATATTACGTTAAGCAGCACCAATATTACGAAATATAGAACCAAATAACACAAGATTATATACAAAACATAAAGTCCACTACATAGCATTCCAAAATGTTTTTTTTATATTATAGGAGGCAAATGAACAGGCGGGTCACCTGATAGTAAGTTATCACCGCCGTTTATAGACACTAGCATCACCCAGGGGAATCGCAAGTGCGTTGCCAGCCTGTGTTTGTGGGGAGGGGGAGAGGGGATGGGGTGGGTGCCTCTGGCGCTCTCACTGACCGAACGAAACGCAACAATGCAAGCAATGTTACTTGACGTGAGTGTTTCTATGTGTCGGGTGGTAGTATCCCGGACGAGCCGAGACAGTAATAGCTTCAGCGTGGCTCTACCACCTTTGAAAAATCCCGCCAAAAACTCCGAAACTTCCTTTGGGAGGGTGTGAATTGGATTTTATTATGTAGGGTAGAGGTATGGAGTACTCTCTCATACGGAGGGCAGTGTGTCCAGCTCTAAGCATTACATAATAATTTCAAAATCCTACAAAACAGCGCTAGCATAGGCAAAAATAACTGCTTTTTTTATTGTAGCACAGCAAAGTGATTGCACTGTGTTTGATGGTGAGCACAGTACATTCCAAAAACAATGGCGACTACCAAGAGATACGCCATCCCTCGCTGGTCGCCGCTGTCATGCCGGCCTGCGTAAATGAGTTCACGTTAAAGAGTTGCTGTAGGAAAACGTGAAGTGTGATAAAATTGTGGTGAACTTCAAATAATAGTGATTTTTGGATGTTTACCTTTATAAAACTTATTGAGATATATGTATCTGTCTGCGCTTGTAGCAATCAATGTCGTTTGCTGTGAAATTTGAATTAAAACAAAAAAAAAATGAGTGCGTGTTACCGTCACACGCGATTGAAGTAAAACTTTTTGATGTGAGACATCTATAGGCGCGGGTAAACTTGATTGTTGGCTTGGCTCTACGCGACGTGGCGACCCAAAACATAAGCATTTGCAACCCTATCTATATAAACATAAGATTCCGATTGTTTTGTCGGCACTCGTTACACTAGTGTTACGCGGCACGCGCCGACGACCTAGCGCCCTTTAATTAATGCCGCCAAATACACCGCGCCTACGCTCAGTTGATTTTTGTATTTAATAAAAATGAATATTTATGTAATAAAATAAATAAATAATCATTATTTTACGGAACAAGTTTGTAATGCTTTATCTTTTCATTATGTTCATATGTTTATGTTTGTAATGTCGTAATCTGTTATTTTATGCATATAACTTATACAAAACAATTTCGATGTTTCACATCTGCCAGGCGTCCCGTGACGGCTCAATTATTTAAATATTTTTGATCTTGTCAATAAATAGTTTATAAACAAATCAATCAAAATATATGAAAAAAAAAAATGTTAAATTAAATAATAATAAAAATCATACAATAGGATTAATTATGTATATAAGGGCGCGCGACCGTACTGCCATCTGGTTTCAATGTAAGTCAGTAACAAATTAAATCAAAGCTGCATTATCTGTAGTGCCATCTATCAGTTAATTGGGAACTTAAATAACACAGGAAATATTAGAAGCAACTTTTTGTTATAAAGTAAATAAAATATAGGAAAGTACGAACAGATTACTATGGTAAGTAACGAATTAAATTTATTATGATTTAATAGAAGTTGTGGTTATGTTTAATTATTATCTAACCGGATGGTACAGAAACGTGCCGCCATATTGCCGTAACGGACTTACGTTGCATTGTCGTCCAGTTACCTCCTTGTCGTGTCTTAAAGAAGTTTTATTTCAAAAACAAAAACAAAAAAAACAATATACAGTTAATTATATGAACTCACCGTTTTGAATCCCCTGTACATAACCCTGATCTCTTGCTTCGAGAACTTTGTCTGCCTGCATAGTTCTTCTAAAGCGACCGGTATGGGTTTCGGCGTTCGACTCGGTTCTAACTCATACGCGTGCTCTTCGACCGGTGACTCAGGCGGTGTCGCCATTTTACACAGTTCTAAATTCTTATCAACACATAACTGGCAACATTTGACACTAAAATGTCATATATTAGAACAGTTCCCGTTGGTTCACAGTTTAATAGTATTTACGAATTTATTTTTTTATTCTGGCAACATTGACACACATTTTGTCGTTAACAATACTAATTTTGGCGCACTTGTGAATTAACTCCAGACTTCAGATCTCCTTTATGTTTTTTCAGTAGACGCATAAATGTCAGGCAGTTTTGAAGATGACACCTGTAACAAAATAGAAGACAAATTAATTTTTTACTTTTTTTTTATCAACCAATCTACTAGATTATTACTGCCATTGTTGAGTAGGCTAATGTTATAAGTGTTTTGTGATAATTCCAATGTTCTAACAAGAGGATGGCCTCCTTGTTAAAACTTGCCAGGGAATTCATGAGGCACCTCAAAATTCATGCTGTGTGGTATTGTTTATCATTCACTTTACTTATCTATACTTCTACACTAATATTATAAAGAGGTAAAGTTTGTGAGTTTGTGACGTTGTAGGGAGTAATCTCAGGAACTACTAAACCGATTTGAAAAATTCTGTCAATGTTATATAGTTCATTTATCAGGGAAGGTTATAGGCTATATATCATCACGCTAAGAACAAAAGGAGCGGAGCACCATTGAAGAATGTTTCAAAATCGGGGTATTTTTTTCACTTGAGAGCTTCTGCTGCGTGTTAGCGTTAGCCCAAGGTAACTATTCCACGCGAACGAAGTCGCAGGCAGAGGCTAGTTACAAAATATAGTTAAATAACACAATATTATGATTGGAATATAAAAGTCATTACATGACACACTAAAACCCCGGCAAAAACTCGTTTTAAAACCATTTATCTCATTTTGTATAAAACGCACCGACTACAGGTAACACAATATATTATACAGCTCTCGACTTTCGGTGATAAAGTTATTGTAATACGTTTAAAATTTAAATACAGAAGTGACATTGATTAATATCGTTAAAGTCATTTCGCACATAACACGTGCGACGACATGATAAACGATTCTAATGACGTCATTAATTGCAAATTACGCATTGGCGCCAAAATTAGCGCGCGCCATTTTACCCGTGACAGGTGTCGTGTTTTGAATTTAGAATGTTGTAAGCATTCTTCTTCCATTTCATTTTGGCAACCAGTCTTCTGGTAGACCATCACTGCCATTGTCAAGTGAGTATCGATATTACAAGTTTCTTGATATAATTTCAATGACCTAACAAGATGGTGGCCCTCTTGTTAGAACTTTCCATGGAATTTTTGTGGCATCTCAGAATTCATGGTCCGTGGTATTATTTTCCATTCACTTAACTTATGCACAATAAACAAACTATATTACCTAAAACACCACCAATTTTACACAATATAGAGTCAAGTAACACAAGATTATGAATAAAAAATAAAATCCACTAAATGACAGACCAAGATCCCGCCAAAAACTCCCTTGTAAGCATTGCGATGATATTTTTTTCTTTTTCTTTATATTCAAAGCAGCAAAGACAATTTTTCTAAATTATGTTTTGAGAGTTTATTATAAATATATAACGGTTGAAATAAATAACATAAACGTCATAACATTTTAAAGCACAGTGTAAAAATCTCGTTACTATATCGCTTACTTTTTTTTCTTTCGAGTAATTTGAACACATTTAATCATTACATCATTACATAGTATAAAGCAAAGTCCCCTACCGCATCTGTCTGTCTGTTCGCGATAAACTCAAAAACTCCTGAACGGATCTTTATGCGGTTTTCACCAGTGGATAAAGTGATTCACGGGGAACGTTTTGGTATATAATTTGTACAGGATTTTTTTATAATCAGGGCGGGACAACGTCTGCCGGGCCCGCTAGTATACTTATAATTGTACCATTAGTTAAAAAAAATAACAAGTTAACAATAGACGACTACATTCCAAATGAAACTCTTGTGGCTTCGAACCTATTAGAACAAGATTTTGACACTGAGAGAATCGCAACTGAAGCCGTCGCAAGAATTAAAGCAAAAAAAATCGGTTGCCTGTAAAGTCGATTTACGGACGATAATTTTACATGATAACGACTCGGACGAATCCGCCGATGGAGTGGAAGAGATATAGTCACAAGCCGAACGCTTCGCACAATCGTTCCTCTCTATCGCTTGTTCCACGCTCTCGCTTGCACGCTCAACTCAGGCGGAACGTGACAGTGAGTCATACTTTTTCGTGCGTGCTGCCGGCGTTAATCGATTTATAAGCCGTTATCACGGCAAAAAGGACATGAAAAGCGGTTTTATATAGTGCCCGATTTTTAATATGTGTCAATAAAATAGCTGCTATACTCTTATTAAAGCACTAACGGGCCCGGCGGACGTTGTCCCGCCCTAATAATAAAAAAACCTTGACAAATTATATACCTAAACCTTCCTCGTTAATCACTTTACCTGCTGGTAAAAATCGCATGAAAATCCGTTCAGTAGTTTTTGAGTTTATCGCGAACAGACAGACAGACGTAGCAGAGAACTTTGTTTTAAAAGTAAAAAATAAAGGAAACAAGCCCTATTGTGAAGCATAATATCGATAAATATTTAAAACACACGTACATTTTTTATGGATTTATCCTTTACGGTGGCTATTACGGTGCGAGTTCCTTCGGGGCGCTTGTTTGAATATATACAGCGATATTACGAACACACGTTTGTGATCCCTTGCAATTTGCTTATATATTAAAAATAAACAATTTTAGTGCTGCTCGTAACGTTTTTATATTACTTTCCGTAACACCAGGGATTTCCAAGCTATATTGAGCAAAAAACCTTTTTTTTTTGTTTTCAAAATAAAATGGTACCTCAGACCCATAGCCAGACCATAGACAAATTAGGAACGACGATTCTTTGCAAAAAAAAATCGATCCGAATCCTGGTAAATCAAATCGATTCATAAAAAAATCGAACTCATGAATTTTATTTTTCACAAACGTGCGCGGCGGATTTTGTCCCTCCCTGATAATAAAAAAACCTAGACAAATTATATACCTATACCTTTTCTGTGAATCACTATATCTACTGGTGAAAACCGTATAAAAATCCGTTCAGTGGTTTTTGAATTGATCGCGAACAGACAGACTGATAGACAGACAAACGTGGCAGAGGACTTTATTTTATAATATGTAATGAAGAGATTTTTTTTTCAATTATTAAATTAAAAATTATTGTATGCTTTCTTTTAAATAGAAAAAATTGAATACCGATTTTATTTTGTCAGAAATCAATTCACTAGATCGATTCGATGCTTACTATCGATTAAAATAATTGATTTTTCTATGTCTAAAAATCGATTATTCGATCTCGTATTGCCAACCCTAAGCCAAATTACTTTTAAATCGCGTATATGGGTCAAATACAAAGCAAGTTATTAGTCCGATGAAACTGTGAAGACTCATCAGGTCAATAACAAGTCAAACCATGATTGAAAGACATTCACACTTATTGCGTTGGCGAGTTTTTCATCTTGTACTAACTTTTTTTTAATGTAGCACAGCGAAGTGACTGCACTGTGCCTGATTGTGAGCACAGTACAATCCAAAAACAATGGCGACTACCGAGAGACACGCCATCCCTCGCCGGTCGTCGCTGTCATACCGGCCTGCGTAAATGTCTCTTCACGTTACGCTTGAAAAACCCCATGTTATAGGAAGGAGGGAACACACGAGCCGGGAGATTGATCCACAGCTTCACGTTACGGCAAAGATAAGAAGTTGCGAACTTTTTAGTTCGTACCAAGATTTACCGTAAGACTATGGCTCCGAAGCCCAGCGCGCGTGGTTCGGTTATGAGTAGACGAGGAAGGGATTAAATTAAATAGCTCTTGAGAACACTCGCCATGATACAGACGGTAGGACACGCTCAGTGAGGGAGTGTCTCTGCGCAACTGAAGCGGCTCTATAAACTGTGTAATATCTGCATCATTTACAATGCGGACAGCCCGTCTCTGCAACCTGTCCGGGGCATCTAGTAGGTATTTGGCGGAACCGTCCCAGAGGTGCGAACAACATTCCACACAAAGACCTAACTTGTGCCTTATAAATTTGTGCACGCTTTTCAACTTTTTGCAGTAAACTTTCTTTACACACGCTTCACTTGGTGAGTAAGCTAGTGAATGCGTCACGAGAGTGTTACGGAAACGTGTGATCGGGCGAGGCCAATGGAAGTTGAGAGGGAGATATCACGTCAGTGAAGATAGAAAGAGGGAGAGTTGCGTGTCGTATTATCAACGTAGACCCATGTTAATTTTAAATATTTGTAGAAAAAAAATATATGTATGTATTATATGCATTTCATCTATACTAATATTATAAAGAGGTAAAGTTTGTGAGCATATGACCTTGTAGGGGGTAATCTCTGGATCTCCTAAACCGAGTTTGAAAATTCTTTTACCAATAAAAAGCCACTTTATTTGTGAGTATCATGGGCTATATATTAACCCGAAAAATGAAAACACTTTTGTGTGGTAGTCGGATTTGCAAAGAAGTCGGAGAAAAAAATGTCGAACGAAAACGTTTCTTACGAACGCTGCCTTAACAATGAGGGATATATGATTGAGTTCTAGAGAAAAATTGTAGAGCTTGATAATGCCTACAAAAAAGTTAGCGACAACATATGTCTAACTTCAAGGATTTTTTATTATCAGGGCGGAACAACGTCTGCCGTGCCCGCTAGTAATATTATAAACAGGTAAAGTTTGTGAGTTTGTGACGCTGTAGATGGTAATCTCAGAAACTACTGATCCGATTTGAAAAATTCTTTCAGTATTATATAGCTCATTTATCGAGGAAGGTTATAGGCTATATATCATCACGCTAAGAACAATAGGAGCGGAACACTAATGAAGAATGTTTCAAAGTCGGATTTTTTTCCGCTTGGGAGCTTCCGCTGCGTGTCGCGGGCAGAGGCTAGTACATACATATAGATGGAGCTAAAAAATGTTTACTTCTATCGTGTGGTCTAAAGGACACTCATCTTTTTTATTTTATAAAGTACAACAATGATGCTTCCTTCTAGAATATTAGTAACTTTTACAATAAAATTGGTACACGTAACACTACTTATATAGTATTTTCTAAGTTTTAAATATGAAATTGTGTTAATTAACAGGGGTCGGAGTTTTAGACCAAGTCGATTCCCAAAATTAGTTTTCGTTTATATCGAGGCCTACAAAACCAATATCGACCCCTAATACAATCAAACCTCTGTAAGTCAAACTCCATGGAAGATACGGTAAAAAAAGTAAAAAAAAATGTCGATGCAGTCGTAAGGACTACCGAGAAGTGAAAAGTCAAATCAAACCAAAAATACTTTATTCAGTTTAGGCTCTAATAAGGCGCTTATGAACGTCAAAACTACCACCAATTCGGAAAAGAACCCAGTCATCGAGAAGAACCGGAAAGAAACTCGATCTGGTACATGTTTTTCACATATATATTTCCGACTAGCTGTGTCCGCGACTTCATCCACGTGGCACCTTATGTCAAAAACAGTAATTATTAAAGTCATCTGAATGTATTAAGTCCATTTAATTATCTACTTTTCTCTCGTACTTAAGTCGCATCGTCATTAAAATGACAATAACTAACAATGTCGTTTTATTGTACACCCAATACTTTAGCAGTGGCACGTGTTAATACAGACAGACACATATTTCTAATAAATAATAGTTTAAAAAAACTAAAAAAACACGCTTTCATAAAAAATCCAACTAAAAAACAGAAAATAAAATTTAATAAATTTGGATTAAGAATAGTGTAAATTAGAAATAATGTATATTTTTGTAAAAAGTGACAAAAAAATGATAAAAACACTGATATCTGGAGGTGCTGATATTAACAGTGACGCATCGCATTTTTTATGAAAGCGTGTTTTTTTAGTTTTTTTAAACTATTATTTATTTTTCATTTTTTAGTTAAATTTTTTAACTTTTTTTTCGCATTATTGCATTGTCATAGACCTTTGACAGGTGTGCAAAGTTTGAATTAAATCTGATCGTTCAAAGTAGGACAAAATCGAGCTCAAAGGGGTCGGTTACAAACATACATACATACAGGTGAAGCTAATAAAAGCGTGATAAAAATGATTGAAATGTATTTTATTACTTATTATATTATATTATACACCTGCAACATTTTTTTTTACGAAAATCGAAAAAGTACAGACACGTTAGATTTACATTCTTATTATATGTATAGATACATTATACGTTACAATCGCTTTTATTGGATGCACAGAGAGGAGTTAATTCCAGACATCATTCACATATTGATCCACTCTATAATAGCCTTTAGACACCAAAACCCGCTTGACGTGGCGCTGAAAATTACATTCCGGTAAATCAATATGCTTTGGTACATTATTGTAAAACCTAACACTATTACCAAAAATACTACTGTCTTTCGCTAAATTTGAAACATGGGAGGACCATCAAGAATGTATTGGGAGGGTAGTGTTAATATACCAAAACAATGGAATGATTGTATTCTATTTTAATTTTTAGCTTTTATTTTGAAGTTATACTTCTTTTGGCGCGTTAGGGAAAAATGATGAGAGTAAATTTGTACGATGCGCGCGCACAACGTCACGAAAAATCGACACCCTGAAGTTAGCCATAGTCAACATTTTGTTTCTTTGTATTTGTTGTTTGTATTTCTTTGTATTAAAACTTTCAACGTATTAAATACCTTTTCTCTATTGTTAGTGTCGTTTTTTCTACAAACGTAGAATAAGGCGAATGTTAAAATTTTTGAAAAGATTTTTATCTTGTTACGCCAAAAAAGTGTAACTTCTAACGCGTGTACATAAGTACACACACCCTTTTTTAGCTTTTATTGTTATCATGGTGTTATTCACGTTTCCTGATGCAATCAAAATATCTAAAACAAATTGTGAATTAATAAGTACTAAAACACGTGATTCCGCGGAATCTCTTGTTGCCAAAACGATAAAGTATTTTTGTTTTTCCACCGGAGCGGAATCATTTCACGCCGTTAGCGACATGGCTCAAAGAATAACATCGTAGACGATATAATAGCAACAAAAACAGATAGTTTAATAGTGTTTTCATCTTCATATTTATTTAATAACTATCCTTTTTTATACTTTACTAGCTTGTGCCCGCGACTTCGCCCGCATGGAATAGCTACTTTGGGCTAACGTTAACACGCAGCGGAAGCTCTCAAAAGGAAAATAAACCCGATTTTGAAACATTCTTCATCGGTGCTCCCACTCCTATTGGTATTGGCGTGATATATAGTATATAGCCTTCCTCCATAAATGAGCTATATAACACTGAAAGATTTTTCCAAATCGGTTTAGTAGATCCAGATCCCCTTACAACCTCATAAACTTTACCTCTTTATAATATCAGTATAGATAAGTCTTCTTAGCACACACGGAAACAGCCAATTTGCGATATAATTCAACGTTTACTTGTAACAATTGCGACACATCGGCCACTTGCAGCATGAAGCGACACTACGAGCAATTGGGAACTCGCCACCACCGTGGGATCGTGAGACCCACCGCCTATATTAAATCCTAATTTGAAGACACTATTCTTCATTTATTTATTTACACATTATGCGTTAAATACTCAATGGCGGACTTAATGCCTAAGGCATTCTCTGCCAGTCAACCATTAAGTGATGCAGAGATAAATGTTGGTAGGTGTAAAAGGTGAGGTTTTTATGAAATTATGTTTAACCTATTTAATATCACAATATATAAATAAAATATCATTCATCATCATTTAACTGCGAGCTATAGTCACATCTCTTAGATAAGGTCCTAGATTGGGTTTTGAATAGGTTTAGTTTTATGGCACTATTATCTCACACTTTAGTTGTAGTTGTAGGTGGTAGAGCCACGCTTGTAGGTGGTAGAGCCACACTTCAGGTGGTAGAGCCACGCTGAAGCTATTGCTGGTTTCAGCATGAATGTGTCTGCTCGCCCGCGGTACTACCACCCTCTCACAGAAAACCGACGTGAAGTAACAGTGCTTGCATTGTTGCATTTCGTTCAGTGAGTGAGAGCGCCGGAGGACCACTTCCCTTCCCCCTCCACCACCCATCCCCCTCGCTATCATCTTCCCCCAAACACAAGCTGGCAACGCACTTACGACTCCCCTAGTGTTGCTAGTGTCTATGGACGGTAGTGATCACTTAACATCAGGTGACCCATCCGTTCGTTTGCCTCCTATTACACAAAAAAAACACTTCGATCTGTAGATACCTTTTAATTTTAGAGTTAATATAAGTTTAATTGTAATTTTTTATATTAAAACATTTTATATTAAAAGAGCATTTTTTATATCCCTCGGGTGCGCCCCCACATAATTAGATGATAAATAATAAGCACTAACGACTTTAGTTATTAAAGATAGAAATATCCCGTATACAAGAGAAGTTTGTAAACAAACTGGATTATTGACTTTCGGCGCCGTTCCCGACATATTCACTAGCGTGGAAGTCAATAGCGAAACCGGATACTTCAGTCTTCGACATTAATCTCAATGTATCCGATGTGTACCGGAAAGCGGTAGAAAAACAAATTTAATAATGTTTTCAAACGGAAATTTTCTTGATTTTTAACGTGAAACTTCATTAGAAGCGTTGAATGGTATTTTTTTACCAACAGAAACACCGACGTGAACTAACAGTGCCTTGTATTGTTGCGTTTCGTTCTGTCAGCGAGATTTGAGATTACATTAGATATTTCTTAACTGTTATCTTTCTGTTATTTTTCAAATCTGACCAGTAGTTCCTGAGATTACCCCCTACAACATCACAAATTCACAAACTTTACCTCTTTATAATATTGTATTAGTATAGATACAATTTATGTACGTAATCATTGCATCTATTTACTCTAGAGTAAGAGAGTAGCTCTTCTAACCCCTTGTCTTATTATCTATATGTCTTAATCCTGTAATAATAATTATACGTCCGCTTTGTTTTGTCATGTTTAAATATTATAATAGATCAAGCTATAATTTAAAAATAACTTCGTAAACAATTTTTATTGTGACAAACAATGATAAAAAAAATACGTGCGTGTATCAGTGTACACACGTAACAAGTGTAACTTCTTTATGACATCATTTTTCGAAAAATGATCTACTATATTTACAACATTACACAAAAAAAAATTAAAAAAAACGGAATCTGATGTCTGTGAGCGCACCTTTAGAAATAAACATGGCGCGTAACGGAAAAATGTACAGAAATTAAGATGGCGCGTAACCGAAAAACGTTACATACGTTTTTACATGCTCTAAAATTCCTCCCTACGTCGATAAAGAAGTTTCACTTCAAAAATAACACACATAAAAAAATAACGGCTGGAATAATGTTAGGAATAACATGTACCTACACGAGTTTTTGGCGGGATCTTATATCTCATATATACTATATATCATATATTATATTTGGCGGGATATTCTTTTCTATTTCATTCATAATCTTGTATCATTTGCCTCTATATTATGTAATATTAGTAATGTTTTACGTAATAGAATTTGGTTATTGTGCCCACGTGAAGTGGATGGAAAATAATACCACAGAAAATGAATTCTGAAATGTCACAAAAACTCCTTGGAAAGTTATGACAAGACGGCCACCATCTTGTAAATTCATTGAAATGATCGTACGGCACAATAATCTTGAAGATTGGTCGCCAAAAATAAAACTAGAAATAAAAAACGATTGTGTGGTTTTATGAAACCACGGTAAAAGTGAAACTTTTTTTCACACTATGGACATTTAACTAATAATAGTCTATACACTACACGGTCAGCTGCTGCGAACTATAAGCGCCGCCATATTGGCCCTGGCTGCTCTGACGAGCGCCTTTCACTTTATCCCTACTCCGCGGCCGACCATCACGCGACATGCAACACACAGATGAAAAAGTTTGAGACGATGTAATAAAAGTTTCACTTTAAAAACAGTAACAGCTGGAATAGCTATTACAAATAACGTCGTTATAACGACAACGGGTGAAATAGCAGAAGCGTTATTTCACCACCATTACAAAGGCCACGTACGTTACGCGTCACGATAAAAATCTCACGCTAAAACTTAATGGACGTTCGGTCATGGCCGACAGAACTGATTTTAATAAACATAATATTTAATACTGCTTTGTCACGGTACTTTTATTGGATAAGGTAATAGATTATTTCCTAGTTGTATCAATTCTTAGAGAGGTTTAATACCGAAATGTAATTCGCAATTCATAATTTTAATATTAGAAATCTATACTTCTATACTAATATTATAACGCTGAAGAGTTTGTTTGCTTGAACGCGCTAATCTCAGGAACTACTGGTCCGATTTGAAAAATTATTTCAGTGTTAGATAGCTCATTTATCGAGGAAATCTATAGGCTATATATTATTGATAACACTAAAGCTCGTTCAAAGCAATAAACAAAAGTAAAAATGAGTCCGTGTAACCGTCACACGTAATTGAAGCAAAACTTTTTTATATATTTTCGATTTTATCAATAAATAGCTTATAAACAAATCAAACATTTCTTGAAAAAACATTATTAATAAAAAATAATAAATTAAACAATAATAAAAATCATACAATAGAATGAATTATGTATACATACATATACTAGCGGACCGGGCGGACGTTGTCCTGCCTTGAAAACAAAAAAAATCCTAAAAGTCGATCGCAGCGCCACCTGCCGGGTCCAATTGTGAATCTAAACCATTCTCGAATCTCCACGAACACACACAAATTTCATCAAAATCGGTCCAGTCGTTTAGGAGGAGTTCAGTCACATACACACGCACACAAGAAATATATATATTAAGATGGGCGCGCGACCGTGATGCCATCTGGTTTCAATGTAAGTAAGTAACAAATTAAATCAAAGCTTCACTATCTGTAGTGCCGTCTATCAGCTAATTCGGAACTTAAATAACGCTGCAAATATTATTAGCAACTCTTTGTTATAAAGTAAATAAAAAATAGAAAAATACGAACAAATAACTATGATAAGTAACGAATTAAATTAATTATGATTTAATAGAAGTTTTGGTTATGTTTAATTATTATCTAACCGGATGGTACAGAAACGTGACGCCATATTGCCGTAACGGACTTCCGTTGCATTGTCGTACAGTTACCTCCTTGTAACACCTAAAGAAGTTTTCCTTCAATAGATGAAATTGATTAATAAACATAGGAGAAAGGAATTGTACATTTTTATTATCGCCTACTTGTGTATACGTTACTTATACTGAATATACTCTGTGATAAATTAAGATATATTTGACGCATGTCAAAACTGTTTTAGTTCACGTTCCATACCAACTGTTTATATTTGTAGCATTCAATTAAATATACTTCAAAGCTTTTCCGCAACTAATAAAAACGTTTAAAATAAACATAACGCTATACGCAAACGGAATAAATTATTATGTACGTTAAATCTGAATTCTGCGAACGTCGTGTTGTGTTTTCCACTTTTATTTATTATAAAATGTTACTTTGACTTTTCGTTCTACAAAGTAGTTTAAGTACCTCCCACGTTAGAATGTTTGATTAAAGTGTATTCAGTCAGGTGCATTGCAATATATTTGTATACAACAGTGCCATCCTTTCAAATTTATACATTACTAGGTGGGATAACGGTAAGAAGATAATGATGGTGATCATAGCAGCAGCCAGCGACTTCCCCTATTGTTTTTTTTTTTTTTTTTTTTATCGTAGCTCGGCAAAATGACTGTACTGTGCCTGATGGTAAGCACAGTACAATCCAAAAACAATGGCGACTACCGAGAGACATACTATCCCTCGCCGGTCGCCGCTGTCATGCCGGCCTGCGTAAGTATCTCTTCACGTTGCGCTTGAAGGACCCCATGTCATAGGAAGGAGGAAACACACTGTATTTTTGAAGTTATACTTCTTTCGGCGCGTTTGAGAAAAATGATGAGAGTAAATTTTTAAGATGCGCGCGCACACTGTCACGAAAAACAGACACACCCTGACGTTAGCTATAGTCAAGATTTTGTTTCTTTGTATTTGTTGTTTGTATTTCTTTGTATTAAAACTTTCAATGAATTAAATACCTTTGTTCTATTGTTATTGTCGTTTTTTCTACAAACGTAGAATAAGGCGAACGATATATTTTTTTAAAGATTTTTATCTTGTTACGCCAAAGAAGTATAACTTCTAAAGCGTGTACATAAGTACACAAACTTCTTTACGCACTCTCGACTGGGGAGTCAGCTGGTGAATGCATGACGAGAGTGTTACGTAAACGTGTGATCGGGCGAGGCGACCGGAAATTGAGACGGAGATATAACGTTAGTGAAGATAGAGAGAGAGTTACATTTCGTAATATCAATAAAAACCCATAATCAATTTAAAAATTTGTAGAAAATTAATATATATATATACATGTATACCTATTACACCTACTTATTATATACTAGCGGGCCCGACAGACGTTGTCCCGCCCTGATTATAATAAAATCCTGGACAAATTATATACCAAAACGTACCTCGTGAATCACTTTATCTAATGGTGAAGTTGATCTTGAGTTTATCGCGAACAGGCAGACAGACAGACGCGGTAGGGGACTTTGTTTTATACTATGTAATTATATATATAAAAAACTACAGAACGGATCTCCATGCGGTTTTCACCAGTGGATAAAGTGATTCACGAGGAACGTTTTGGTATATAACTTGTCAAGGGTTTTTTTTTTATAATCAAGGCGGGACAATTTCCGCCGAGCCCGCTAGTATATATTAGGTCTTTACCTATGAAATTACCGTTTTGTATGAAAAAATTGAAACGAATTTTTTTCATGTATTTTTTATTTGTATTAATCGAAGTAATCACCCATGCAATCAATGCATCTTTGCCAACGCAGTGGCAGTTTATTGATGCCCTTCTTAAAGAAATCAGCTGAATGGGAGGCAACAAATTCTTCAAAGGCATTTTGTACTGCCTCTCGGGTATTTAATTTTTTTCCCGCGAAGGAGTCATCCAAATTCTGGAAAAAGTAGTAGTCTGTAGACGCAAGGTCTGGTGAGTAGGGCGGATGACGGAGAACTTCCTACCCCAGTTCATGCAATTTGGAGACCGTCTGCTGTGCAGTATGAGATTGCGCGTTGTCCTGCAGGAGCAGCGGAAACGAGCGATTGACCAATGCTGGTTGGAGATGTGCCAGCTTCTCCATCATTGTGTTCAGTTCTTCACAGTACACATCTGCAGTAATGCTCACCCCGTTTGGTAAGAAGCTGTGATGAATCACACCGGCGCTAGACCACCAAACAGTGACCATCACTTTTCTAGAGGTAAGTTTTCGTTTAGGGCATTGTTTAGGTGCTGAACCAGGATCCAACAAACTTGCTGAGCGCTTGCGGTTATCAAACAGAATCCATTTTTCATCGCAGGGAACAATGCGGTTCAAAATTCCTTCATTTGTGTGTCTGTTGAGCATTGCCAGGCACGTCTCGACGCGTACTTCGCGCTGGCGATCATTGAGTTCGTGGGGCACCCATTTGTCAAGCTTTGTTACCTTGCCAATTTGACGCAAATGGACCAATATTGTTTTGACGCTAACGTCGAAAGCTGCTACTAATTCAGCCGTAGATTGTGTATCATTAGTTTCCACAATCGCCTTTAATTCGTCATTGTCGACCAAAGTCTTCGGACGACCGCGAGGTTCATTTTTCAGGTCGAAATTCCCAGAACGGAAGCGAGCAAACCAATAACAGGTGGTGCGTTGGTTTGTAGTGTTAGCTCCGTAAATGTCGTTGATGTTGCGTGCCGCTTGTGCGGCGTTGCTGCCACGACGGTACTCATATTCCATAATTACTCGAATTTTTAACGTATCCATGATGACAAAAAAGATTGAAATGCGATGAAAATGTAACCGTAATCAATAAACAAAAGACTACTTTTGGAAAAAGAATTCCGTTTTTAAAATAAAATTAATTTGAAATTAGAATTCTAGCCAAGCAAAAAATATTTTGATTTGAAATTGCCAGTACTGCAGAACGGCAATTTCATAGGTAAAGACCTATTATATATATATATATATATATATATATATATATATATATATATATATATATATATATATATATATATATATATATATATATATATATAATTATATATGTCGCAGCATTATAAGAGACGGTTAAAGAATGACAAGCTTGTAACAAATATTACTGACAGTCGTGAGGTTGTTCGATCGGTCCGTCAGTTGAAAAATACGAACCGTGACATGTCGGAAAACGTCAGGGTATGATTAAAATGAAGTGAAAAATGAAATGAATATAACACGTGTTGGCTATCTATCTATGGTGTTATTTATTGCTTTCTGAAGATATACGAGGAGGAAGGCGTCCCTGAACATAGCATTCTTGTAGGCTCTCCGTCATATATATATGCATACGTGCATATAGATGGAGCTAAAGTAGTTTTACTTCAGTACGGTGGTCGAAAGCACACCCGTTTAAAATAAATGACTAGCTTCTGCTTGCGACTTCGTCCGCGTGGAATAGTTACTTTGGGATAACGCTAAAACCCCTGTTTTTGAAACATTCCTCATTAGTGCTCCGCACCTATTGGTTTTAGCGTGATGAGCTATCTAACACTGAAAGAATATTTTCAAATCGGACCATTAGTTCCTGAGATTAGCGAGTTCAAGCAAACAAACTTCATGGTACTATAACAGTTTATACAGTGCACGCCTTATATCTCTAAGATGGCATGATTTCTTCATAGTTATTCAATTTTATCAAAGCCCTTAAAATCCTCTGAAGAATCGATTTTAAAACGACATTCTACTTAACAGAGACTTCAAATATTTTATATCTGAGTTAATATTTTTTTAGATAATATGTTTATCAACAATAAAGTAAATTTTCAAAAAAAAGTATTAACCGACTTCAATATCAATCAAAAACCCATAAGGCACTAAAAAGCGGAAAATAAATAGTTTATCAAATTAACCAAATTAAATAAAACATATGAATATGTGTGCTACCTAGAAATGTATTGGAAGTCGGTGCCAAAAAATGGGACCACACGGGAAGTACCAGCTTTCAAATAAAAAAAGAATAATCAAAATCGGTTCACCCACTCCAAAGTTATGAGGTAACAAACATTTAAAAAAAAAATTACAGACGAATTTATAACCTCCTCCTTTTTTTGAAGTCGGTTAAAAACAACAAAAACAATCTTGTTCAATTCTGTTAACAGACTATACAAAAAGTTGCCAAATATACACAACTCTCGTATCTTATAACCGTACGAGTAGTAAAGCTTGGTATCTGTGGCCGCATTGTTCTCGACAAGGGGCTGCCTAAATATTATGTAAGCAATCTTGAAAAGAGGTGACCTCGGTTCTTCCTTAATTTTGCTTACAAAATGAGTCCACGAATATAAATTAGTATAAAACAAAGTCCCCTACCGCGTCTGTTTGTCTGTCTGTTCGCGATAAACTCAAAAACTATTGAACGGATCTTTATGCGGTTTTCACCAGTCGATAAAGTGATTCACAAGGGACGTTTTGGTATATAATTTGTCCAGGATTTTTTTTATAATCAGGGCGGGACAACGTCTGCCGGGTCGGCTAGTATCAATATAAATAAATCTTAGATGACATAAAAATTTGGTTTACTGACGATAATTTTAAGTGATAACGTCATAAAAAAACATTGATGAAAGATAGCATACTTTTATTTATCGAATTGTTATACATACAATGCCGATCGCGCCTCTGTATCGCTTGTTCCGCGCTCAGGCTTGCACGCTCGGCTCAGGCGGAACGTGACAATGAGTCATGCTTTTTTGTGCGTGCAGCCGACGTTCATCGATTTAGAAACGTTGTCACATCAAAAAAATTGGTATGTAAAATAGAAATGCGGTCATTTGAAGAACTCTTTTTATCGGAAATATCTTGCTCTCTCCCTCTGTCCTATATATCAAACATAGTTGCGAGAGAAAGAGACAATTACAGTCTGAACAATACCTACATAAAACCATAATATTGTTATCCTAATTCCTTCCATGAGTTTTTCGCAACATCTTGGAATGTCTTGTAGTGAATTTTATATTTTTTTTTTAATCTTGTGTTACCTACCTCTGTACTTTGTAATATTGGTAGTATTCCAAGTAATATCTAGGTTGTTATAACAATTATAGTGGATGGTTATTACCACGGAGCATGGATTCTGACTTGCCACAGAAACTCCTTGGACGACCACCATTTTGTTAGTTTATTGAAATGATCGCAAGAAACTTGTAACGTAGGTACCCTGCTCGACAATGGTAGTAATCATTTACTAGAAGATTGGTTGCCAAAAATAAAACAATATTTTCTTCAATCCCTTTAACAAAATGAAGAATAATATAAGAAGGTCTTATTATTTCTTTTAAAATACTTAAACGATTATAAAAATTCTCTCATCTGCATGAAGCTAAATCAGAAATATGGGGAGTATTTTATTATTAATAAAGTAAATTTTCAAAAAAAAGTATTAACCGACTTCAATATCAATCAAAAACCCATAAGGCACTAAAAAGCGGAAAATAAATAGTTTATCAAATTAACCAAATTAAATAAAACATATGAATATGTGTGCTACCTAGAGATGTATTGGAAGTCGGTGCCAACCGAAATTTCAAATTTGTTCCATGTAGAAATGTATTACAGAGACGCGAGAGTGGACTTAAACTTTGTACCTATGTAGATGATATGATTTTCGGTTCGCACCGACTTCCATTCATCCATCCGAATTGAAATGGGACCACACGGGAAGTACCAGCTTTCAAATAAAAAAAGAATAATCAAAATCGGTTCACCCAGTCCAAAGTTATGAGGTAACAAATATAAAAAAAAAAAAAATACAGTCGAATTGATAACCTCCTCCTTTTTTTGAAGTCGGTTAAAAATCATTATAAGCCCTGGACTGTCAAAAATCAAAAAGGTTTATTAAGCTCCATACAAACGAATGTAGATCTTGTGACGCACAGGTCAAAAGACTGATGGCAGTAAAAGCTTAAAAACTACCTGATTTATTACTAAACCATAAAATTTACGATGTCGTGTAATAAAAAAGTGTGTGTGTACTTATGTTCACGCGTTACAAGTTATACTTCTTTGGCGTAACAAGATAAAAATCTTTTCAAAAAATTTATCTTTCCCCTTATTCTACGGTTGTAGAAAAATCGACACTAACAATTAAAAAAAAGGTGTTTAATACATTGAAAGTTTTAATACAAACAACAAATACAAAGAAACAAAATGTTGACTATAGCTAACATCAGTCGGTTTTTCGTGACGGTGTGAGCGCGCATCGTAAAAATTTACTCTCATCATTTTTCCCTAACGCGCCAAAAGAAATATAACTTCAAAACTAAGAATATAATCTGACATTTTGAAATCTAGACGTTAAAAATCAACCGAGGGGTTAACGCAAGCGAATCCGCGAGCAAAAACTATTAAGGAATAGTTTCAATATTTCTATAGAGATAACAATCACTTGAAATTTTAGAAGCCAAACGCAGTGTAACCGCATGGCTCATCTAGTTCCAGTGTAAAATTAGACGAATCTATATTGTAATTTACAATACACGAGTTCAATCGCCATAAATTCTGTTTATTTTCATAAGTATCCCACACGGATGAGGCGATAAAACTGTTAACAGCTATCACGCGCACTGATCGACACAAGCACCACGTTGTATTTATATTTTACGGCCGTGTGAATTCATGTTATGACAGTAAAACTCAACTAGAACATAAATCAAGCCACAATTATTAAATTTATATTGACACTAGATTTGCCTGCGGTTTCCTTCATTTTAATATAGACGTGGCCTATCTTTCAAGGACAGTGTTTTTTGTAATAAAACTTCTTATCAGATAGAGTGTTGGAAACACCGGTTCTCGTCCGATCACCGCAGTTAAGCAACGTCGGGCGCGGTCAATACTCGGATGGGTGACCGCCTGGGAACACCGCGTCAAGTTGGCTTACCGTGTCAGATAGAGTGTTAGAAACACCGGTTCTCGTCCGATCACCGAAGTTAAGCAACGTCGGGCGCGGTCAGTACTAAGATGGGTGACCGCCTGGGAACACCGCATCACGTTGGCTTATTGTATTGGATAGAGTGTTGGAAACACCGGTTCTCGTCCGATCACCGAAGTTAAGCAACTTCGGGCGCGGTCAATACTCGGATGGGTGACCGCCTGGGAACACCGCGTCAAGTTGGCTTACCGTGTCAGATAGAGTGTTAGAAACACCGGTTCTCGTCCGATCACCGAAGTTAAGCAATGTCGAGCGCGGTCAGTACTAAGATGGGTGACCGCCTGGGAACACCGCATAACGTTGGCTTATTGTATTGGATAGAGTGTTGGAAACACCGGTTCTCGTCCGATCACCGAAGTTAAGCAACGTCGGGCGCGGTCAATACTCGGATGGGTGACCGCCTGGGAACACCGCGTCAAGTTGGCTTACCGTGTCAGATAGAGTGTTAGAAACACCGGTTCTCGTCCGATCACCGCAGTTAAGCAAAATCGGGCGCGGTCAGTACTCGGATGGGTGACCGCCTGGGAACACCGCGTCAAGTTGGCTTACCGTGTCAGATAGAGTGTTAGAAACACCGGTTCTCGTCCGATCACCGAAGTTAAGCAACGTCGGGCGCCGTCAGTACTCGGATGGGTGACCGCCTGGGAACACCGCGTCAAGTTTGCTTACCGTGTCAGATAGAGTGTTAGAAACACCGGTTCTCGTCCGATCACCGAAGTTAAGCAACGTCGGGCGCGGTCAGTACTAAGATGGGTGACCGCCTGGGAACACCGCGTCAAGTTTGCTTACCGTGTCAGATAGAGTGTTAGAAACACCGGTTCTCGTCCGATCACCGAAGTTAAGCAACGTCGGGCGCGGTCAGTACTCGGATGGGTGACCGCCTGGGAACACCGCGTCAAGTTGGCTTACCGTGTCAGATAGAGTGTTAGAAACACCGGTTCTCGTCCGATCACCGAAGTTAAGCAATGTCGAGCGCGGTCAGTACTAAGATGGGTGACCGCCTGGGAACACCGCATAACGTTGGCTTATTGTATTGGATAGAGTGTTGGAAACACCGGTTCTCGTCCGATCACCGAAGTTAAGCAACGTCGGGCGCGGTCAATACTCGGATGGGTGACCGCCTGGGAACACCGCGTCAAGTTGGCTTACCGTGTCAGATAGAGTGTTAGAAACACCGGTTCTCGTCCGATCACCGCAGTTAAGCAAAATCGGGCGCGGTCAGTACTCGGATGGGTGACCGCCTGGGAACACCGCGTCAAGTTGGCTTACCGTGTCAGATAGAGTGTTAGAAACACCGGTTCTCGTCCGATCACCGAAGTTAAGCAACGTCGGGCGCCGTCAGTACTCGGATGGGTGACCGCCTGGGAACACCGCGTCAAGTTTGCTTACCGTGTCAGATAGAGTGTTAGAAACACCGGTTCTCGTCCGATCACCGAAGTTAAGCAACGTCGGGCGCCGTCAGCACTCGGATGGGTGACCGCCTGGGAACACCGCGTCAAGTTGGCTTACCGTGTCAGATAGAGTGTTAGGAACACCGGTTCTCGTCCGATCACCGAAGTTAAGCAACGTCGGGCGCGGTCAGTACTCGGATGGGTGACCGCCTGGGAACACCGCGTCAAGTTGGCTTACTGTGTCAGATAGAGTTTTGGAAACACCGGTTCTCGTCCGATCACCCAAGTTAAGCAACGTCGGGCGCCGTCAGTACTCGGATGGGTGACCGCCTGGGAACACCGCGTCAAGTTGGCTTACCGTGTCAGATAGAGTGTTAGAAACACCGGTTCTCGTCCGATCACCGAAGTTAAGCAACGTCGGGCGCCGTCAGTACTCGGATGGGTGACCGCCTGGGAACACCGCGTCAAGTTGGCTTACCGTGTCAGATAGAGTGTTAGGAACACCGGTTCTCGTCCGATCACTGAAGTTAAGCAACGTCGGGCGCGGTCAGTACTCGGATGGGTGACCGCCTGGGAACACCGCGTCAAGTTGGCTTACCGTGTCAGATAGAGTGTTAGAAACACCGGTTCTCGTCCGATCACCGAAGTTAAGCATCATCGGGCGCGGTCAGTACTCGGATGGGTGTCCGCCTGGGAACACCGCGTCAAGTTGGCTTACTGTGTCAGATAGAGTTTTGGAAACACCGGTTCTCGTCCGATCACCGCAATTAAGCAACGTCGGACGCGGTCAGTAATCGGATGGTAACCTGGTAACAACGCGTCACGTTGATTTCTTGTTGTATTTTTTTTTTTAATAAAATGTTTTTTCTGTGATACAAAAGTTTCATTTCTGTCGTGTGTATTTGCGACACACCGTGTTCTTCTTTAAGAAAACAATCTTGCCTTAAATAAATACCTTAAATAATTCAGATTATAATTGATTTCAAATTTCAAAAAAGAACATTGTTATTCCTTTGTTTTGAGTTTTTAATTCTGTCAGCAGTCCTTATAACCGCCTCGAATTTTTTAAATTATATATTAATAACATATAACTGCGAACTGTGGTGTACAATTATAAAGGAAAGGTAACATATAGTAGGTATAATTATTGCTGGCCACAATTACGCGCGTGTGAAATCCACAACTGTTTGGACTTATTCGTTTCAAAGCAGATCGATTATTACGAGACGTCTGATGTTGTATAATATATATTCATTAACTGTTACCCGCGGCTCCGTATGCGGTTTTTTAAAATGTATTAAAGAAATATAAAATTATGAGAAGGTGAATACATTACAGAAAAGCTTTTTCAAAAACGTTTGTATGTACGACACGCAAGCCATCTACTGTAACATGTAACGTGTACATTAGATATGTGAATAATAACAGTGTACAAAAGGGGATAGGAGTTATCATCAGTAACATACCTGGAATTTTAACCTACAATATATCACCCTCAGTGCTCACTAACACTATATAAGAAAGTAATTAAAATTTTAAGGTATACATTAACGAACAATATGTGTCAAACCTTTTATTATATAGATATAATATGCCCACATTGTCGATATAGTTGTGTTATTCTTATGCGTTGCTATAATCACTGAGTAATGTAGACGCAAACGCGGTAAATAAAACAAAATGGCCGCCAAATTAACCAAAAAGATAATATAATTTAAATTACATACAAACATATGACTTTCAGTTATGTATATATTTATTCTTGAAGCCCAGTAAAGCGCACGTCTAACGCGCATGTTTACAATAAACAACATATTTTTGATAAATTTCACACGGACGAATGTACGGATAACAGTTCAACAAATAAAATAGAATATATCACCCGCTATAATTTCGGATATCTGCCAGTAAAATTCCCGTTAAAATAGGTCCAGCCGTTTCGGACACAACGGGAACAAATAAACAAACAGACAGACAAAATATTATAATATAAAATACCGACAAGATTTAAAAAAATTGTTATTTTAAGCCATATCCATTTACTTTATTTTTATCATACGTAATTTAAAATTGAATAATATTATTTGAAATAAAAAATTGGAAACAAAACAAAAGTAGAATAAACATGTTGAATAGAAACACTAAATTAACTTTAAAAATGTTTGCGATAGAAAGTTACCACGTTATCATGGCAACGTATATAATATTAACGCTAACGCGCAGCTAAAAGGAAAAAAATTCCTCGATTTTGAAACATTCTTCATTGGCGGTACGCTCCTATTGGTCTTTTTTTTTTAAACTTTACTTTTGGCAACCAATCTTTTAGATTATTACTGCCATTGTCGAGTAGTTAATAGTATTACAAGTTCTTCTTCTATTCAATTTTCGGCAACCAGTCTTCTAGTAGACCATTACTGCCATTGTCAAGTGAGTATCGTTATTACAAGTTTCTTGATATAATTTCAATGAATGCCATTGTCGAGTAATTAATAGTATTTCAAGTTCTTCTTCTATTCCATTTTGGCAACCAGTCTTCTAGTAGACTATTACCGCCATTGTCAAGTGAGTATCAATATTACAAGTTTCTTGATATAATTTCAATGAACTAACAAGACGGTGGCCATCTTGTTAGAACTTTCCATGGAATTTTTGTGGCATCTCAGAATTCATGGTCCGTGGCATTATTTTCCATTCACTTCACTTATGCACAATAAACAAACTATATCACATAAAACACCACCAATTTTACACAATATAGAGTCAAGTAACACAAGATTATGAATAAAAAATAAAATCCACTACATGACAGACCAAGATCCCGCCAAAAACTCCAAAGATGTTTCTACTATTGGTCTTTGATGATATATAGTATATAGCCTTCATCGATAGATGAGCTATCTAACACTGAAAGAATTTTTCAAATCAGACCTGTTGTAGTTCCTGAGATTATCGCGTTCAACCAAACATACAATAAAACAAACTCTTCAGCTTTATATATTAGTATAGATAGATAGAATTGTAGCGTCTGTTTGTAATGTCGAATAAAAGCTTCTTAATAAGGAGTAACTTAGGCTACTTTTATTACAGAACAAAAAACAGGGTATGTCGTAAGGACATACGACAGAAGTGAAAGTTTTGTATTACAGGGAAACATTTTAATTTAAAATAAATAATAGTTTAAAAAAACTAAAAAAACACGCTTTCATAAAAAATCCGACTATCTACTAGGTTGGTAACTAGGTGCTGATATTAACAGTGACGCATCGCATGTTAATATCAGCACCTCCAGATATCAGTGTTTTTATAATTTTTTTGTCACTTTTTACAAAAATATACATTTATTTCTAATTTACACTATTCTTAATCCAAATTTATTAAATTTTATTTTCTGTTTTTTAGTTGGATTTTTTATGAAATCGTGTTTTTTTAGTCTTTGTAAACTATTATTTATTTTTCATTTTTTAGTTAAATTTTTTTAACTTTTTTTTCAGATTATTGCATTGTCATCGACCTTTGACAGGTGTGCAAAGTTTGAATTAAATCTGATCGTTCAAAGTAGGACAAAATCGAGCTCAAAGGGGTCGGTTACAAACATACATACATACAGGTGAAGCTAATAAAAGCGTGATAAAAACAACGGATACCACTTGCTAACATGACACGGTGTTCCCAGGCAATCACCCATCCAAGTACTGACCGCGCCCGACATTGCTTTCGACGATCGGACGAGAACCGGTGTTTTCAACACTCTGCCAGACAGTGTTTACTCCCACCACATTTTGGTCGCACAAAAAGGCTGCCGATAACAATCTCAGAGCTTTTTCATAAGAAGTTCCACTTGAAAAAAATATCGCAAATCTATACTAATAATATAAAGAGGTAGAGTTTTTTTTAATTTTTATTATTAGGTCTACGAAACTGTGTTTAATTAATCTCACAATTTGTTATTACAATTTCTATAAATATATTTAAAATTAAACACTTCTGGACGTAAACACAACTTACACTATTGAAACGGTGCGTATTAAAGAAATATAAAAGAAAAATAACTAAAAATTAAAATGTACCTTACAAAATAAAATACCCAACTAAAAAAATAAACAACACTAATACTATCTACACATAAAACAAAAGCAAAAATAACAGTTATAAGAATGAAACAATTTCAAGAGTAATTACGATAATGTTGCTTTAATTTGGTTTTAAATGAGGCCAAAGGACAACAGAGAAATAAATCTATATCTTTTTGAATGTTGTTATACGACGAACACATACGGTAAATAGGAGAATGCTGACCTAAATTGGTTCTCGATAGTGGTAAGACAAATGTTTTTTGGTTAAGCAAACGACTAGATGGACCAGGAACACAGAAGGACAATCTTTTTAATATCTCTGGAGCATCTACATGTCCGTGAACTAACTTGTACGGAAAAACAACATCAGCCATCTTTCTACGAATTTGCAGTGACTCCATTTTGTAATGTAATAATCGTTTATTGTACGAGCCTAGAGTGCGACACTGATTATCAAAGAATACAAGATGATACAAAAATTGCTTTTGGACTCGCTCAATTCTGTCAATGTGGACTTGATAGCAGGGGTTCCATACAGTACCGCAATATTCTAAGATGCCACGGACAAGTGTATTATAGAGTAAAATCGTTAAGGATGGTTGTCTAAACAGTTTCGTTTGTCTATTTATAAAACCTGCTAATTGCGCTGCTTTTTTAATTATGTTATCTATATGCGATCTATAGTTTAATTGGGTGTCTATAGTGATACCCAGATCTCGAATCGAGGAAACTTTGAAGAGCGCAGTACCATTTATGTAATAAGCTGCTGGAGTCGGCATTTTCTTTCTTGTGAGTTTTATGTGGATACACTTATCTGAATTAAGTATCATATCATTTGAGTTACACCATTCCAGAATGTTGTTTAGATCATTTTGCAGTATATCAACATCAGTGTTGTTCTTAACTGTACGGTATATTTTTAAATCATCTGAATATAGTTGATGGTTGGAATGTATAATATTAGTAATGTCGTCGTTTGTGAGTTTGTGACGTTGTAGGGGGTAAGCTCAGGAACTACTGGTCAAATTTGAAAAATTCTTTCAGTGTTAGAGAGCTCATTTATCGAGGAAAGCTATAGGCTATATATCATCAAGCTAAAACCAATAGGAGCGGAGCCCCAATGAAGAATGTTTCAAAATCGGGGTTTTTTCCTTTTGAGAGCTTCCGCTGCGTGTTCGCGTTTGCCAAAGGTAACTATTCCACGTGGACGACGTCGCGGGCAGAAGCTAATCTATACTAATATATAAACCTGAAGATTTTGATTGTTTGTTTGTTTATATCATCACGCTAAGGCCAATAGGAGCGGAGCGCCCGTGAAGAATGTTTCAAAATCGGGCTGTTTTTTTCCGTTTAGCTACGTGTTAGCGTTAGTATTATATACGTTGCCATGGTAACGTTGTAACTTTCTATCGCAAACATTTTTAAAGTTTGTTTTGTGTTTCTATTACATACTACTATTATAAAAATAAAGTGTGCGTATGTAAAATTAAAATAACAACTTTTTGCCGAATGGATATGGCTAAAAATAACCAAAATGTTTTTTTTTTAATATTGTTGGTATTTTATATTATTATATTTTGTTTGTTTGTTCCGGGTTATGTCCTAAACGGCTATTTTAACGGGAATTTTACTGACAGATATCCGAAATTATAGCACGTGACATATTCTATTTTATTTGTTGAACTGTTACCCGTGCATTCGTCTCTGTGAAATTTATCAAAAATATGTTGTTTATTGTAAACAACCGCGTGAGACATGCGCTTCACTGGACTTCAAGAATAAATATACATCATTGAAATTCATATGTTTGTATGTAATTTAAATAATATAATCTTTTTGGTCAATTTTTTTTATGGTAAAAGCAGGCAAACGAACAGGTAGGTCACCTGATATTAAGTGATCACCACCGTCCATAGACACTAGCAACACCAGGGGGGTCGCAAGTGCGTTGCCACCCTGTGTATAGGGAAGCGGTAGGGAAAGGAGAAAGGGGAAGGGGAAGGAGGTGGGCCTCCGGCGCTCTCACTGACCGAACGATTACACTACAATGCAAGCACTGTTACTTCACGTCGGTTTTCTGTGAGAGGGTGGTACTACCCCGAGCGAGCCGACCCATTCATGCTGAAGCTAGTAATAGCTACAGCTCACCTTCAATTTGGTGGCCTTTTTGTTTTATTAACCGCGCTTGCGTCTACATAACTCAGTGATTATAGCAGCGTACAAAAATAACTTAATTATATTGACAACTAGCGGGCCCAGCAGACGTTGTCCCGCCCTAATTATAAAAAATCCTTGACAAACTAAATACCAAAACGTACCCCATGAATCGCTTTACCTACTGGTAAAAACCGCGTGATAATCCGTTCAGTAGTTTTTGAGTTTATCGCGAACAGACAGACAGACAGACGTGGTAGGGGACTTTGTTTTATACTATGTAATGATATGGTCATATTATATCTATATAACAAAAGATTTAACTTAACACGTATCGTTCGATAATGCATAGCCTAAAATTTTTATTACTTTCTTATATATTTTTTTTATTTTTTTTTATTGTAGCTCAGCAAAGTGACTGTACTGTGCTTGATGGTAAGCACAGTACAATCCAAAAACAATGGCGACCACCGAAAGACATACTATCCATCGCCGGTCGCCGCTGTCATGCCGGACTGAAAGCGACCCAGTCAGGGACAGCTCCCCCCCCCCTGGTTGCTGGATATACACCGGCTGATCCCGGAACGCGACACGCCCAAACGTGCCACTATGGCGGGTGTTCCACCTGGTGTACGGTGGTCGCGATCCAGTCGGGTACAGACACCCTACCATCCCGCAAAAAAATTATATAGCCTAAAGCACTGAGGGTGATATATTATAGGTAAAATTTCCAGGTATGTTGCTGATGATAAATCCCATCCCATTCGATACACTGTTATTATTCACATTTCTAATGTACACGTTACATGCTACAGTAGATGACGTGTGTGTCGTACTTACAAATGTTTTTGAAAAAGCATTTCTGTAATGTACATACCTACTTATAATTTTACGTCTCTTTAATACATTTTTAAAAAGCGCGTGCGGAGCCGCGGGTAATAGCGAGTATATTATACTAATAATTTAAGTAATAATTATAATTTTAAATATAATATTTATTAATCATTCTTTCCATGATTTAATTAAAGTCTTAAATGAATAAATTACATATTAGCTCTCAGTAATAGAGACCATTTTCTGGGAACGAAAACCTAATAAATGTCAATGAAGACAGAGTAACTATAACGGCCTAGTTAATCATAGACATGTATGCTAAATTAAAAGTAACATTGATTTAACAAGACCAGTGACCCCAATCTCTCCGAAAATCGGCCAGAGCTGGACGACAGCCAAAGAACAGCGTGCCTCCTGGATACACAATAAGATGTTAAATAAATTATTACATATTTATTTTTGACGTGCCATAAACATAACTGTCTCGTTTTAGAATACCAACAGACACGTACCCACTTGAGTTTTGTTTTAAATTTGGATAATGTAGACTCTTCGGCGGAGCGTCTGCTACGTAGTTTCGCGCGCAAAATCTAAAGAGCGCGAGTCCATGGACAAGTTTAACCGACTTCTTTCCTTATTTTATTCTTGGCATCCAATCTTCTAGTTTAATATTACTGCCATTGTCGGGTAGGTAATGATATTGAAAGTTTCTTGCGATCATTTCAATAAACTAGCAAGATGGCGGTCGTTTTGTTAGAACTTTCCGTGGAGTTTTTGTGGCAAGTCAGAATCCATACTCCGCGGTATTATTACCGATCCACTTCACTCGTGCACAATAACCAAACTATATTACGTAAAATACCACCAATATTACAAAACCAGCTATGCCCACGACTCGGTCCTTGTGGAGCCTAATATAAAAAAAAGACGTGTGGCACTCGGAGACTGCCGCGGTAAAGCTATTGCATAGCATTTTTTATCAACTTATGGAATTATAATTATTTATTTATTTTATTAATGCAGTATTTAAAAAAAAAATAATTAAAAAAATTAATTAATTTTTTTCTTTTTATTTCAAAAAATAATACTGCATTTGTGATAATAATAATAAAATGAATGTATATAGAGTACTAACTCATTTTCTTTCACTATTTTTTCGTGACTTTCTTCATTAATAAATGCACTTTGTTTTTCATATTTAAAACACTCTGTACACAAATTATACGAGTACAGATATTCACTGTTGTACATAGATGATAAATACCTATACACCTATATACTTTCTCACAAACAGCTGATTACGGTAGTTCTCCAATACAACCAATGCCACCTAAAGGCGGGTTGCTGAACTAAAGAGACAAGCGTGATATTTCAAAAAGTCATTAAAAGTTCTGGTATTTATCGATAGATGGAAAAACTAAAAAGTATCACCGCTGTGCCGGTCGGAGTGGGGTGTGTTAGGTTTTTTTCGTTACGGAATTTCTGGATTCGGTCCCCACGCTCAAGGCCCGCGATAGAAGCTATGCAATAGCTTAAAAAATAGTGACTAATAAAATCATCATCCGAATATATTAAGTCCATATTTATCTACTTTTCGCTCGTACTTAAGTCGCGTCGTCATTAAAATTACGATAACTTTTCATAGAGTGAACCGATTTTAATGTAACAAAAATTAAAAGTTACTCGACGAAATGCTTTATGATTTTCTTGGTTTTATCATGAACACAGTACTTTAGAAGTGATGCGTGTCCAAACAGACAGACAGATATACATTTCTAAAAATGATTTAAATGTATTTTATTACTTATTCCAAGAGACCTGCAATAATTTTTTTTTCGTAAGAATCTAAAAAGTACAGACACATTTGATTTACGTTCTTATTATGTGTTACAAAATTACAAAGTATGGAGCCAAATAACTCAAGGTTATGTATAAAATCCACTACATGACATTCCAAGACCCTGACAAAAACTCCTTAACCGACTTTAAAAAGGAGAATGTTCTAAATTTTAAGTGACACTTCTTATGCGAGGGGTTTGAAATTTTTATCGGCAAGCCTTTTGTGTAACGAAAAATAGTGGACGTGAACACTGTGTCGGTTAGAGTGTTGAGAACACCGATCACCGAAGTTAAGCAAACGTCAGATACAGAAATGGACATAAGGTAGTTTCATCCCGAAAAAAAGTAATATCGGGTATATATGGTATATAAGATAGGTCAGGTCGACAAAAAACGGACGAGTCCGCGAAAAAAAGCTAGTAGACTATAGATAACGTACTGCGTAATATTAGACAACACGTACGAGGTCGTTACGGCCCCCTACCGTAGTCAACCTATTATACCTCCACCAAGGGGCAAACTCCACGTCTTTATTACCACCGGGTGTATATTTTGCCGTAGACAACATGATAAAATAAAACAATAGCAAATGTACATAACGTTATATAAGCTGTTATAACGGATAACGTTATTTTTTAAACGTCATTTTTTATTTATTGAGACATTTCATCCTCGTTATTAAAGGTGCTATTATTGCTATTAACATAGTGGTAAGTATTATATTTACAGTTTTTGGCGGGATCTTGGAATATCGTGTAGTGGTTTTTATGTTTTATTCATAATCTTATGTTATTTGGCTCTATATTTTGTAATATCGGTGGTGTTTTATGTAATATCGTTCGGTTATTGTGCACGAGTGAAGTGGATGGGCTATAATACCACGGAACGTGGATTGTGACTTTTTTTTTTTTTTTTTAACGTAGCTCGGCAAAATGACTGTACTATGCCTGATGGTAAGCACAGTACAATCCAAAAACAATGGCGACTACCGAGAGACATACTATCCCTCGCCGGTCGCCGCTGTCATGCCGGCCTGCGTAAGTATCTCTTCACGTTGCGCTTGAAGGACCCCATGTCATAGGAAGGAGGAAACACACTGGCCGGGAGATTGTTCCACAGCTTCACGGCACGGCAAAGATAAGATGTTGCGAACTTGATAAGATGTCACAAAAACTCCCAGGAAAGTCTAGTCCCGTCTAGCAAGACGGCCGCCATCTTGTTAGGTTATTGAAATGATCGCAAGAAACTCGTAATATGACAATGGAAGTAATAATCTGGAAGACCGATTGCCAAAAATAAAATTAAAATGAAAAAAAATTGACCAAAAAAATCCCTATCGTGCCGTAAGGAGTTTCACTTCAAAAACCGAAAACTACTTTGATTAAACGACAACTCTATAGATATCTATAACCGTGGAGTTTTTGGCGGGATTTTAGTTTTTCATGTAGTGAATTTTATATTTTATTCATAATCTTGTGTTACTTGACTCTATATTGTGTAAAATTGGTGGTGTTTTATGTAATATAGTTTGTTTTTGTGCATCAGTGAAATGAATGGAAAATAATACCACGGACCATGGATTCTGAGATGCCACAAAAACTCCCTGGAAAGTTCTAACAAGAAAGCCACCATTTTGTTGGAACATTGAAATAATTCACATGACACTTATTGTTTAAAATATGTTGTAATCTCTATTGAAATAAAACACTGACACTGGCAAGTGCTTCTGCGGAGCCAAAACAAGAAAAAGAAGAAGATCTATAACCGTGGTTGTGTTGGCTGTCGACAATGTATCTGATGAATGATCGAAAATTGATCTGCTTCCGCCTTGATGTAAGTAAACAACTTATTTACCCCAAACCACAACGTTCGAATACTATACGGATATTTATATATATCTAACGTGTCTGTACTTTATCGATTTTCATAAAAAAATGTTGCAGGTGCCTAGGAATAAGTAATAAAATACATTTCAATCATTTTCATCGTAGTCCGGTGAAGCTGTGAAGACCTTGCCAGGTCAATAGCATAGTCAGTTCGAGAAAAAAAAAACATTTTTATAAATGTCTGTCTGTTTGTACGAACATGCATCACTGCTAAAGTACTGCGTTCATGATAAAACCCCAATTTTAAAATTATAAAACATATCCTCGAGTAACTTAGCCTTTGTTTCATTAAAATCGGTCCACTCTATCATAAGTTATTGTAGTTTGAATGACGGCTCGAGTTAAGTACGAGAGAAGACGGTTTTACAAAATTTACGAATTTATTCTAATATGCTATCCACTAAGCCATTATCACTCATAAGCTGGTAGTAATATATACACACATCAAAAAAGTCTAAGCAACATGCGTGATATCACAAATTTTACCATTTATATTAATTAATTTCTAAGTATTTACTCAAACAAAGTGTGTAGGTAAGTAAACTTTTTTGTTATTGATGACATACTGGCTGGTTGTAAAAAAAAATTTGATTATGTTTTGTTTTTTCATAAAATTCAAATGACTGCGAATTTGTTTGAATTTAAGTGCGTTTTAATTGCTACGTTTAGTCTTGATTTTATAATTTTACCAACCATTTAAATAAAGTTAGCGACAAAATTGAATTGTTAGATATTCTTTACGTCATGAAGCGACGTCATTTGATGGCAGATGAAATGCAAAGAGCTGTAGGGATGTTGCAAGCGGGAAGTAATCAATCTCAGGTATCTCGACATTTTGGCATTCATAGAAGTGTTATTTGTCGTCTTTGGCAGCGCTACAATAATACAGGAGAACCCGCTGAACAGCATCCAGGCCGTAAAAGGAGTACAACCACTCGGCAAGACCGGTACATACAACTGACTGCAAGACGCCAGCCGATGTTAACCGCTCGAGAGATAAGTTTGAGGCTACAAATTTCAAGTGGTGTTAATGTAAGTCCTCAAACTGTGCGAAATCGACTGCATGAGTACGGCCTACGAGCTCGACGCCCAATCAGGTGCCCACCGATACGTCACAATGGTGTAGAGAACGCATAACATGGACCCAGGAACAATGGGATAAAATTATGTTTTCCGATGAGTCGCGATTCGGGTTTAAGCCTGATACAAGAAGGGTGCGAGTGTATCGTCGGCCCGGAAATACTGAAAGGCTCAGGTGCGTTCAGGAAGTTCATCCATACAGCGGCTCAACAGTTATGTTATGGGCGGGTATTATGAAGAACAGGCGAACTGAGCTCGTTTTTGTAAATGGAAACATGAATGCTGAAAATTACATTGAGGATATTCTCAGACCTTATTGTCTACCCATTTGCACAAACCTTTGGCTCCGATTTTAGGTTAATGCATGACAATGCGCGTTCACATACAGCTCGGCGAACCAGTGAATACTTTGCAACGGAGAACATCCGGGTATTGCCCTGGCCTGCACAATCGCCAGATCTCAACCCCATCGAGCACGCATGGGACATGCTCCAGAGACGTGTTTTGAAGGACTTGGACGGAGCGACAACAACCCAACAGCTGAAGAATTTGCTACAATTCCATTGGGAGCGAATACCGCAAGATGACATAAACAGTCTCATTAATTCAATAAATAATCGTTGCCGACAAGTTCTGAATAGCAGAGGAGCCCATACTTTTTATTATAAATATAAATACATTTTCTTTAGAAATTTCATTTTGTATAGAAAAAAGTTTAGTTTCTTATGTATCTTAGTTTCTACAGTATATTCTAATATTGTTCATTTCTGTTATTAAAAGAACTTATAAAGACAACAGCTGTTATTTTTACATCATAGAACCCTAAAGATATTATTTTAAAAATAAAATACAACGTTATAATGTGAAGAACCATCCTAAAATTTAAATTAGTACATGTTGCTAAGACTTTTTTGATGAGTGTATATTTAAAATTGTCAACAAGTTATCTAGCACAGTTAAAAAGATACAACTCTTTAAATGTAGGGCATAGACAACTTAGACGTAAGTACCTAAAAAGGATTATTCGCTGACAACGAATACTTATAAATGTTAAATATCCAATTATACTTTATTTTGTATTAATTCACGATAAGTTACATAATTGTCACGTTTTCTTTTCTATACAATTACGACAATGTGACTGTACTTTGTCTGATAATAAAAAACAAGGAGTGAAATAAATGTGTTCTCTTCTGAATTTTCATATTAATTTTAGTGTGAATGACAATATTAAAATTTCAGAATATGTTTATTGTAATTATTAACATTAGTGTGGTTTTCATATCTATTGGCACTCGGAGCGTTAATTATATACATTTTTATAAAGTCTATTAATCAGTCAAACGTATGATAACCTGCAAAATGTCAATATTATATGTACACAGGCCTTTATACTACGCGTCGCTAGTCTGACGTAAGCCGCGCAAGCGCAATACGGCCTCTACGTAGCATGTCATGACGCGAAATTACAAATTTATCTGATGCCAAAAATAACGCTCAACGCGCCAAAAGAAGTTTTCACTTCAGCAACAACGAACTAATATATCTTAAGTATGGTGGTTGCGATCCATTAACTTAAATAAATATATAATTTAACAACTAGAAACAGTGATAAATCGATGATTCCATGTTTCACACTCAATAAGACCAGTAACGTTTTTTTAGGTAATAATGTTAAGTTTTATAATCTATACATATAATAAGAACGTAAACTTAACCGGTGTTATTACAAAAAAGTTAAATATGTATTGAACCCTGGTTTTATAAAGATCTTCTATTAAATGCACCGCGGTTGCTGAATGTTCGCCATCTTGCTTTTTGTCTCGCTTTGGTTACGTTAGGTTAGACTTGTCAAAAAGGATAACGCGAACTTGCCTCGGGCGAGCGCGGTGCATTTATTAGGAAACTTTTTTAAACCAAGTATTTAATACGCATTTAACTGTTTTGTAATAACACGGAACGTGTCTGTACTTTCGATTTTCGTGAAAAAAAATTGTTGCAGGTGTCTAGGAATAAGTAATAGAATACATTTCAATCATTTTTAGAAATGTCTATCTGTTTTTATGAACTCGCATCATTGCTAAAGTACTGGGTTCACAATAAACCCTCAGCAATAAATCGTAAAGCATATCCTCGGGAGTAACTTAGTCTTTGTTTCATTAAAATCGGTCCACTCTATCAAAAGTTATTGTAGTTTTAATAACGACGCGCCTTAAGTACGAGAGAAAAGTAGATAAGTGAATGGACTTAATACATTCAGAAGACTTTATTAGTCACTGTTTTTTTACATTAGGTTCAACGCGGACAGAGTCGCGGGTAAAGCTAGCCAATACTAATATTACAAAGCTGAAGAGTTTGTTTGCTTGAACGCGATAATCTCAGGAACTACTTGTCCTATTTAAAAAACTCGTTCAGTGTTAGATAGTTCATTTATTGAGGAAGGTTATAGGCTATATATCATCACGCTAACGTCAATAGGAGCGGAGCACCGATGAAGAATGTTTCAAAATCGGGGTTAACGTACGTATTATTCAAAACTATTCTCACCGTCTACGTAAACGAAGTCGCGGGCAGAAGCTAATAAAGTATTATTTAGCAGCCCAAAGTACATTACCGATTTGCGGGATGACAGGTGGATTTTGAAAGGTATTTTTATAGGGTGAATCAATATGTGAACACTGGTTATTTTTATTTTTATTTTTTTTTTATATCATAGGAGGCAAACGAACAGGTGGGTCACCTGATGTAAGTGATCACCACCGTCCATAGACACTTGCAACACCAGGGGAGTCGCAAGTGCGTTGCCAACCTGTGTGGGGGGGGAGGAGGAAGGGAAGGGGAAGGGGAAAGTGGAAGGGGAGGGGAGGTGGGTTATCCGGTGCTGGTACTGACCGAACGAAACGCAACAATGCAAGCACTGTTACTTCACGTCGGTTTTCTGTGAGAGGGTGGTACTACCCCGGGCGAGCCGATCCATTCATGCTGTAACCAGTAATAGTTTCAGCGTGGCTCTACCACCTACTAATATCAAGGTTATATCAAGAAATAACACCCCCTTTGTGCATCAGTCAAAAACGAATGTAATTATAATGCTTGTTCCTCTTCTCACCCTTATCCCATCTGAGTACGGTCGGTACAACGCCTTTGTCATGTTGGGCTGTATGATTTGGCTTAATTTTTACGACCAGCCGCCTGCCTCACATCAACCCTCCTTGGGATTATTTTGTTGTACCACTATATGTTTATGGTTATCATATATAATTACTAAGTCTGATAGGATCTTTTAGCTCCACGGTTTTTCTGTACGCTTTCGTGTTGTTAGGACACTTATAGTTTCCGTTTGAGCGCCACTACCGTTCCGGTTAAAAAAAAAGTTCTTCAAGATATATGGTTTGCTTCCTATATTATATAAGGAATTGACTCATATCTGTGCATCCACTAAAACCGGTATTGTAACGTATAATGTATTCGAAATATATATATATTAAAAAGATGTAACCGATCGAGTTTCTTGCCGGTTCTTCTCGATGGCTGGGTTGTTTTCCGAACCGAAAAGACCTGCATAATCTAAATACTAGAAACTGTGATAAACTGGTGGTCCCATGTTTCAGACTTAGCAAAACCAGTAATAGTTTTTTAGGCAATAGTGTTAGGTGCTACAATAAAGTCCCAAAGCATGTTACCGATTTGCCGGACTGTAAATTTAAGCGCCACGTCAAACGGGTTTTAGTTTCAAAAGGATATTATAGAGTGGATCAGTATGTGAATGATAGTGATGTCTGGAATTGACTCCTCTCTGTGCATCCACTAAAAGCATTGTATGATGTATTGGAAATATATGTTAAAAAAATGTACCCGATCGAGTTTCTTGCCGGTTCTTCTCGATGACTGGGTTGTTTTCCGAACCGGTGGTAGTGTTTGACGTTCATAGGTGCCTTATTAGGGCCTAAACTGAATAAAGTATTTTTGATTTTGATTTTGAACCGGCGGTAGTTTTGACGTTCATAAGCGCCTTATTAGAGCCTAAACTGAATAAAGTATTTTTGACTTGATTTGATATACTATGTAATTATAATGCATTTCTGTAAAAATATGTATGACTAGCTGTGCCCGCGACTCCGTCCGCGTGGAACCTAATATAAAAAACAGTGACTAAATAATCATCTGAATTAAGTCCATTTACTCATCGACTTTTCTCTCGTACTAAAGTCACGTCGTCATTAAAATTACAATAACTTTGGTTAGAGTGAACCGATATTAATGAAACAAAGAGTAAATGTTACTCGATGGTAAGCTTTATGATTTTCTTGGTGGGGTTTTATCGTGAACGCAGTACTTTAGCAGCGATGCATGTTCAAACAGACATATATTTCTAAAAATGATTGAAATATATTTGATTACTTATTCCAAGACCTCTGCAACAATTTTTTTCACAAAAATCGAAAAATTACAGACACGTTAGATTTACATTCTTATTATATGTATAGATAAAAAGATAACCGGATCGAGTTTGTTTCAGGTTCTTCTCGATGAGTGGTTTGTTTGTCCGAACCGGTGGTAGTTTTGACGTTCATAAGCGCCTTATTAGAGCCTAATTTGAATAAAATATTTTTGATTTTGATTTGCAAACGCACGATGCGGTGTTTGGCGTAAAGTATACATAAATTTTAATAATTTATTGATACAAAAACTCTAATGATTAGGAACCCCATATTATGTTCCTATCATGCAACAAACCTAAAATTAAAAACTACCCTAACAGTATTGAAATACTTCCTGGCACAGTTGTAATGTGATTTACTATTTAATTCAAACATCGCGGGTTACATCTACATAAATGACTGATGTTTACGTGGTGAAACATTAGGGTGTCCGTTATTTACCAACTCTGCTTTTTTGATTTGGGTATCGCTTAAAACGTTTCTTTAAAGCCTAAAAACATTTAAGAAAAGAATGTTTAAAAAAAATTGAGCCGTCACGGGACGCCTGGCAGATGTGAAACATTGAAATTGTTTTGTATAAGATGCCTAAAAGAACAGATCACGACAGGAATGAGCTATGACATAATGAAAAGACAAAGCATTACAAATTTGTTCCATATAAAATAACGACTGTTAATTTATTCTATTACATAAATATTCTTTTTTATTAACTACAAAAATTCAACTAGGCACAAGCGCGGTGTGTTTGGCGGCCTTATCAAAGGGCGCTAGGTCGTCGGCGCGTGCCGCGTAACACTAGTATAACTATTGGCCGACAATACAATTAGAATCTTATGTTTATACAGATAGGGTTGCAAATGTTGTTGAGTATTTCGTTAGTAGTGCAAAATTCGTGTTTTGCGTCGCCACGTCGCGCCCAGCCAACAACCCGGTTTACCCGCGCCTATAGATGGTTCACATCAAAAACGGTAAAAACAAATTTCGACCTTACCAAATATATATTTTTTTTACGCTCTATCAAAATGTCTCTCTCCCAAGGGATAGCAGTAGATGGATAATTAATAATATTTAGTAAGTATTTCAATAAAACAAGCAGGATAAACATTAATTTCTAAAATGAGAAAAGGCCCATTTAAAATGAACGCGGAAATATATCGTTATTGAAAACGACGGTTAAACAGCTTTGGACTTTTTTTTCTTAAATATTTTTAGGCAACAAACTAATGATACCCAAGTCAAAAAAGCCTACTTGGTAAGTAACGGACACCCTAGGTGATCATAAAAATCAGTTCCACATTTTGGTCTTTCATTATGATCCAAATAATATAGGTCATAATGCAAACTATGATTCGTTTCGAATTAAATAGCTTTGTATTAAATAGTACCCTCATAACAAAGATATATCACTAATCAGAGACATCAAAGCCGATCTTGGAGGTTAGGAAGTAACATGCCTCGTATTTTAATATTTGTACAGATTATATATAAGATATACCGATGACAATGTTTGTAATAATAGTTCAATCAGAATTAACCAAAGACTAAGTTATATAATCTATAGTATTAACACATCGTTATAAAATGATTACTTATCTATTAAAATAAAATTACATACCTACATAAATAAATTATTTTAATTGCTTATACAACTACATAGTTATATATACATAAAATAAATATATATGGGATAAATAATTATATTCAAAGAAAGTCAACAAAACAAACAACGTTTAATAAAACAATAAACGCCACAATAAGTTAATTTATTTAGAAAAAAAACTAACAGCAAGCTTTATAGATAAACGCATTGTTAAAACAAAATATTGAAGCTTTCTCGTGTAGTTTTAAATACTTACTTCGTTCATCAAAAAGAGATCTGTGTGCTGTAAATAAACCACTAAAATTCCAATAGGAAAACAATAAAACCTTTTCTTTACACGTTCTTCATAGTAAACTTCAAATAAAAATATATTAACATCACTTTTTATACACGTCACATGTAACAAACAGCCAGAATAAATAGTTAATTATTTATTTCTAATAACAACGCAAAAAGATAATTATTTCCGTCAATTCCGTTTTTATCCTATAATACGACCTTTTTTCACTGACCGTAACGAATATTTTTAGTTTATAGCGATCGTTACTGGATTATTCTGAGAAAATTGGGATTTTTTTATTCATGACATTTTTATTAGGCTCAGGTCGGGGGCGCGCGCTTATTTTCTAGTTAAATATTAAAATCAATATATTTACATATCCGAACAAGCCCGGGCACGGGCGGGCGGTAACTGAATAGGAGGTTAGTGCTGCCATCTTCATTAGCGTATCGATGTTCCACAGACAATAGGTCTTGCGTTTTATTTATGCATTGTTTAAGATAACAAGTACCCGTGCAGTATAAGAAACTAATATTATTGTCAGTATATTTTCATAAAAACCTCTAAGAATAAGAATAGATCATGTTGTTTCAAGTACGCTCCCATATGTCGTGTAATTATGTATGGTTTTTTTCCCAGCTATCTGATGTTTAGATAATTAGCAATATAGATTATTAATTAAATATAATATTAAAATTTGTCTACATTATTATTTGTGGATGGATGGATGTATTAAAGTAAAAAATCTGTGAAACCGCATTTCATTTGTATATTCCGTTAAAAAAGTATATGTAAATTGTTAATCTTATAAAACAAAGCACTTTTTCATGACTGTGTACACTTAGTTCTTTTTATCTATGTAACTTATTTTAGTACAGTTTTTACTATCGTATAAAAAATTTCTTCAGATAAGTATATGATACATATGTATATAAAGTAAAAAAATCTACATATGCAGAATTAAACGTTAAGCGGACGCGCCACACTGTTACATTACATCCATGCAACGACGCTAAACAATCCGAATTATATAATAACTATATTTGAGTTAATATTGTTGACAAATTCTTAAAGTCGTTAAGCTATTTTTCTTCGAGCTAAATAGGTGATTGATTTCAAATGTTCGAGTCAATAGGTTGTGAAGTCAAATATTGTTATCTTCGAGATAGAGAGATCCAAAACGAACCTTACCGTATCAAAATCACTTGTAGCGACTCACTGATTATTTCAGCTTATATGGGGTTCAAATTTAGAGCAGTGGAGGTTTTGGGAATTGGAGGGAAGGAAATAAACGTTTTTCTTCAGTTTTGGGAGTTTTCGACTTAAAAAGGTTATTGTACTTGTCAAATAAAACAAAATTAGTTGGCCGCAATCATTTCATTTAAGTAATCATATAAGGAATGTAATATTATCTGCCAATGTGTTATTTCTTCACGATATTGCTTCATCCTGGGAAAGAAACAAATATATTTACTTCTCAACGCAGCATTATTGTTCCAGGACAATGTGTTCAGGATGATTCAAACCGTTATAATGACTACAAAGGTCCTTAGTAATAGGGTACAATATCATCACCACATACATGATACAAAAATCTATTATAGTACGTAAACGAAACCTTTGATCTCCAATTATCATTAGTTGTGATCACGGCTAAGGAAGCCACTCTAAACTCCACATGACATGTTCGATCTTAGTCGTTTATACGATTTCTAGTTTTTCATATAAAAAATATATACAGGTGCTATACTTGGCATTAAGTCGACTCGTATGTCGTCACGACACATGGCATGCCACTCTCTTGTGCCGTCACAACCCCTCTACACCACTGCACTCGACTTGTTTGCAATGGTGCGTGCGTATACTATACATTTTTTGCTTTCCTGTGCGAGCTGGGTAATACTATAGTATATTTGACACGATAACCGCTTGTATGCACGCTTTGTATATTCTCTTTAAAATATTATTGTTTATAAATATACATATTCTATAGTTTTACAGAAACTAAAATAATAATCTATACTTCTATACTAATATACTAATAATATTATAAAGAGGTAAAGTTTGTTTGTGACGTTGTGACGTTGCAAGGGGTAATCTCAGGAACTACTGATCCGATTTGAAAAATTCTTTGAGTGTTATATAGCTCGTTTATCGAGGAAGGTTATAGGCTATATATCATCACGCTAAGATCAATAGGAGCGAAGCACCAATGAAGAATGTTTCAAAATCGGGTTTTTTTTCTTCTTGAGAGCTTCCGCTGCGTGTTAGCGTTAGCCCAGAGTAACTATTCCACGCGAACGAAGTCGCGGGCAGAGGCTAGTTATTATATATTTTGATTTTATTATCGTATCTCTATCTTTTGCATTATTTTACTTCATATTTTCGTTATTGGTTTTTATCAAATATAAATTCTCTTATTAAAGTGGATGACGGTCTGCCGGTCGTCGAGTGACAGATTTTTTTTTAATCAATAAAATATTGAATAGGTAACTTCTACGGACACTGTAGGGTTTAAAAATTTACTTTATGTATCAGTAATAATATCCTTAACCTATCCCACTAATCCTTATAAATTCGAATGTGAGTTACGTTTGTTACGTTTTCACGACTTATCTACTCAATCAATCGTCATTAAACTTTGCATACACGTTGTCAGGGGTATAAAAAATAAGATAGGTTACCTTTCCTTCAGAAATAGAACTACCGTTCCCGAGACATATGTCAAATCTATATTAACACCAGCAATGCAACGAGCAGAAGCTAGTATTTGATATAAACATGCGCGCCCTCTGCCATACTATCAACTACATCCAACACAATTCAATAATGAATCTATCTTTTCATAATGGTATTCCACCAGGAATCTTAACGGTTAATCTTAAATTGCTAAATAAAAAACTTGTTCCAGTCACATTATTTAATAACCATGGTGGTATGTACGACATTTATAATTAAATTAGTCATCGAAAGAATGTACACTTATATTTTAGGAATAATAAAACGCTTTACGTGGGTGACAGATAGCGGCGCACGGTTTATTTAAAAAAATGGCTTCCGTATAAGAGTTCATTTTTCTAAAATATTGTCAGACGAATTGATATGATAAAAATAAATTGCTAGGTTATGTGTTTTATTTTTTAAATAAAAGCAATTGAGATGCTGAACGCGTTCAGATAACGCGTTTATTATTCAAATAAAATGATTATGTGTTGTGTAAATTGTTCTCAAATAAGTCTGGATTAGTGTATGTATTAGTTACATTGTTAACTTGATTTTACTGTCGAAAGAAAGCGTAAAGAAACAACCTCGGCCTCCATTTGTAAATTCAAACAAATATGAATTACCTATTATAAGATTCTTGACCATTTTCCTAATTCTACTTATCTAACTAACCTATAATAGTTCCTCAACTGTGAGTAAATTTCGCTGTTTTTACGACACACTACAACAACATTAACATAATCTCTAAAACAACAAGAATATTGCAAAACTTCATATAAACACCTTTACCAAACATGACTAAAAATCAGGTTTATATATTGTCAAAGGCCATAACTCATCTGGCACAAAACTGATTAAATTCGCCCACTTCCCTTCCCCCGTGCCCTCTCCTCCTCCCCAAACACAGGCTGGCAACGCACTTGCGACTCCCCTGATGTTGCAAGTGTCTATGGACGGTGGTGATCACTTAACATCAGGTGACCCGCCTGTACGTTTCCCTCCTATGATATAAAAAAACCCAAACCATTAATATTCCAAATAAATCCAATGTTATTTCGTTCTAAAAAATAATGTATTAATAATAATCAATTCAAAAATAAAGATCATTTACGATTTCACTTTTCATTACCTAATAAAATAATCATGAGATGAATTGGTGTTTCAAATAAATCATACCTAAATTATGTATTTGGCGCTGTTCAAGTATTTAGTAAGCAGAATTTGTTATTTTGAAGTAAGACTCCTTTAGGCGCGACTACGAGGTAACTGGACGACAATGCAACGGAAGTCCGTTACGGCAATATGACGTCATTTCGGTGTTAGTTTCTGTAGCATCCGGTTTTTAAATATTTTTGATTTTGTCAATAAATAGATTATAAACAAACCAATCAATAATTTTTGAAGAAAAAAAAATTAATAAAAAATATTAAATTGAATAATAATAAAAATTATACAACAGAATTAATTATGTATATACGGGCGCGCGACCGTGCTACCATCTGGTTTCAGTGTAAGTAAGTAATAAATGAAATCAAAGCTTCATTATCTGTAGTTCCATCTATCAGCTAATTCGGAACTTAAATAACAATTTTATCAAGAAAATTTGCAGACTAGAACTTATGTTTCTCATTTCAGTTATCATATCATATATTTGAAATATGATAGTAATTAAATTATTGTATTAAAATGTATAGTGCTCGACGATAATAAATGTATATATTACTAGAGTTACATCATCAATAACTGCCTTTTTAAATTCTCATATAATGTATTTATTTTTAACTTAATCGCCATCTCTTATAACGCCAAAGAAGTTTTGCTTCAATAGCGTGTGACGGTTACACGCACTCTTTTTTTAGTCATCCTTATCTTTGGCAGCAAAGATGAACAAGTTTCTTAACCCTATGCTTACGTAAATACTAATTCCAAGCCGTTTCGTTAGGCATTTAACAAAATGACAAAGAGTCAATCAAACGGAAAAAAAACGTAACATTAATTATGCCATTATGCAAATTGTCAACCATTGACGATCGCGCAGCGGGCTGTATCGGTCCCTCGCGCCAATAAACATATATATATGCAGTTGTGTTTCTTTCAAAAACACCTCGTTTTCACTCAATAATTAGTTCAGGACTGAGCGCTAAAGTATTAATACAGGAACCTAACATATACATGATTAGGCACTGAAGCATATCCTAATCACCTACACCAAGAAGCATCTTGGAAAAATCCCGCATCGAAAGGTGATAGTCCTATGCCAATACATTCAATAGCTTTGATGCCATTGAGCCTCAAAAGCTTTTTTGAAGGCACATAATTTTCACAAAATATCTCCCAAAGTTTTACTAAGATTTGTTTAACATAAAACAATAAGTTAGTATGTGGCTATTACACTAAACCCCAATAGGGTTAATAATAAACAAAACACAAATACCACATTCCAATTGATGCTCACCCAATACTTCAATGAGCCATTTAGCGATCAAAGCTTCAACAGATATGAAAAAATAATAGCATCAAAACTGTAAATACAAATCATGTACAGTCCTCACCTAACTTTTTGACCTTTGAATTAAGATGCGCAGAACACAAATGTAGGTTAAAATACGTGTTTTTATTTAACCCCTCGGCTGATTTTTTAAGACCCAGATTTCAAAATGACGAATCATGTTCTTCTTAACTTTTTCAATCGTAAGTTTCATGGTTTGGTAAAAAAAAGTTCGTACAATTGAAAAAACAATTTAAAAATTCATCTATACATATAATAAGAATGTAAATGTATTTGTGATTATGTGTAAGTATGTATAAGGGTCTCTCGGGGTCTAGCAGCATATTAAAATTAGTAAATGTATAGTAAAATATTTATACTACGAGACTTCGTATAGTATATAGTTTATGATCATTCTCATATATATATATAAATTTAATACATGCCAGCCAAAGAAGTTTCATTTCCTCCGGGTGTACGCACTGACACACTCATTTTTTTTTGTTTAGTAGCTACAGAGGATATTTAGTGTTGTCAGTAAAAATAATTAAAAGCCGGGTTCCTTGACATTGACATTTAAAAAAACACAATTATGGTTGAATTTCAACCATTACACAATCACATGTAAATCTTTAATAACTATTATTAAACCCCAATATATTTCAGACCGGTTCCTAACAATTCCTAAGCAAAATAAATCATTCAAATAGCAATATAGACATCCAAGTTCCTATCCAACACCGGTAAAATACTTTATAAATAATTTTCAAAACCATTGGCATAAAAAAAAACAACAATAATCCCCGTGCGCCGCCATATAAACCCCGCACATAAAATATATTAGACAGTATTATACAAAGATGGCTGCCAAGGGTTTATTTCTTGAGAAATATAATATTTTACTCACATACAAAACAGGGACCGTTAAAGTATTATGTAAGTAACATTTTTGTAATTCCGGAATACCCCAAGTAAAAAAAGTAAGCACCCCCCTCCCCATAGCGACGAAATATTGCTGACGTAATTACCACCCAGACTCCCCGTCCTCTATATCAGGGGTCCCTAAACTTTAAATATAACGGAACACCAACCAAATACTTTTTTATAGGGTTTTATGGAACCCCATATCAAATGATTACAAAACAACACGGAAATTTATATATAAACATTTTTTTAAAAGAAATATTCTTTATTTAAAGTTTTATGTGAAGAATAAAATTGTTTTATAGTTCAGAATTATGTCGGACAATAGTATGCCAATATCTGGGGTAGCATCCAATCTTGACCTATATTTTTTTATAAATAATTTAAAACTAACAATAACATTGGCGGAACCCTAATGGCTATTCTACGGAACCCAGTTTGGGAATCCCTGCTCTATATCATCAAAAATAAGCAAATCATGAACCGAACCCATCAGTTCTCACATAATACTTGAATGGCCCCACACGTAGACTTCAGAGTCCACATTAAAAAAATCTCACAAATATCAAAAACACAACACTGACCTCTTTACATAGCACTTAAATTGTCCTAATGGTGTGTCCTTGTCCCACAGGCATTTATCAAAGATATGAGTAAGCGAACAGTAAAATAATATAACTCGGTGAAATAACACACTTGGCAATTACATAATAATATAACTTGGTGAAATAACACACTTGGCAATTACATAATAATCACATACACACACACTTTTAACATTTTATTCTCACTTTAAAATATATTAAAATGTCTTTGCTTGTTCGCCCAAACATCATACCATATTTCGGCCATTGTCACCCGCTATCCTGTCCACGATCTGTAATTTAAAAAACAATAATTAAACCCTGTCTAAAACATTTTTTTTTATATCATAGGAGGCAACCGAACAGGTGGGTCGTCAGATGTTTAGTGACCACCACCGTCCATAGACACTTGCAACACCAGGGGAGTCGCAAATGCGTTGCCAGTTTGTGTTTCGGGGAGATGAAGTGAGGAATGGGGGAGGGGAGGTGTGTATTCGGCGCTCTCACTGACCGAACGAAACGCAACAATGCGTGCACTGTTACTTCACGTCGGTTTTCTATGAGAGGGTGGTAGTACCCCGGGCGAATCGACCCATTCATGCTGAAACCAGTAATAGCTTCAGCGTGGCTCTACCACCTACAAAATTTAAAATTTAACTCCTGTCTTAGAGTTTTTGGCAAGATTTTAGTCTGTCATGTAGTGGATTTTATTTTTTATTCATAATCTTGTGTTATTTGACCCTATGCTTCGTAAAATTTGTGGTTTTTTTACGTAATATAGTTCGGTTATTGTGCATAAGTGAAGTGAATGGAAAACGAACGGAGCATGAATTCTGAGATGCCACAAAAAATCCCTGGAAAGTTGTGACAAGAGAGCCACCATTTGTAATATTATTAACCACTCGACAGTGGCAGTAATAATCCGGTAGATTGATGTGAAGAAGATCTGGTTGACAAAAATAAAGATAAAAAAAAACTCCTGGACTGTCCAAAACCATAAAGGTTTAGCTACATATAAAAGAATGTCTAAGCCGAAGTAAGCCTGTGTGAGTTCAATAATTTGAATAATAGAATGTGTATAAATTAGTGTGTATATAAGTAATGCTACTTCCATACTTGCGTGTACAACATCAGAGTTTTGTCTATGGTCGCAATAAATGCAAGTGTGGGAAGGCATTATCATCATGCGTTTGTAACTATCGTGCTGAGCGACGATAGACGCAGTACAATAAATTGGCTTGCAGTTTTTACACATATCAAAAGAACTACTATTTTTTTTTTTGTAATAAGGACCAATTGCCATGAAGTATCGTTTTAATAAATTATCAAGATGCACAGTACGGCAGACCACTAATTTATTTATACGAGCGCTCATCCAGTGGTTGTACTTCGACCATAGAGAAAAAAACATTTACCATTTTCTTATTTATAATACTAGAGCTCGTCCATAACTTCAAAACAAAAAAGAATGAAGAAAAGAAGAAAATCGGCTGAAAAACATAGGAAGGCATGGAAGGTAGAAGAATTTATGCCGGAATTCTCTTAAAGTATTTTTTGCAGGGCAAAGAATTGTTTTCTTATCGCAACTGATTTTTAGATTAACCGTTATTACTATGAACAAAATTGCTTTAATAAAATTAAACTAATAAAGTCTTAATTATGCTATAATTTTGAAACTTAGATAATTAACCGTTCTCTGGCAGTATAGCTTTTTATCAATGCGCATAGAAATATTGTAAAAAAACTTACCCCTCGAATAATTGGTAGATTAAGCAGAGATCCGAGAACTGGCACCATCCTTAGGAAGTTAATTGCAGCTGGTAGGAAGCCCCTTTAAACAATTATAATAATTTATAAGCAGACCTTTGACTTTCAATTCAGGATCAGATATAAACAAACGGACAGACATTTCTAAAATTGATTGAAATGTATTTTATTACTTATAGCTGTGACCGTGACTTCGTCCACATGGAACCTGATGTACAAAACAATGACTAATAGAGTCATCTGAGCGTATTTAGTCCATTTGCTTATCTACTTTTCTCTCATACATAAGTCGCGGCGCTATCAAAATTACAATAACTTTTGATAGAGTGGACCGATTTTAATGAAACAAAGACTAAGTTACTCCCGAGGATATGCTTTATAATGTTTATGAGGTTTTATTGTGAACCCAGTACTTTAGCAGTGTTGCGTGTTCATACAGACAGACAGACAAATAGACAGACAGGCAGACATTTCTAAAAAAATGATTGAAATGTATTCTGTTACTTATTCCTATACACCTGCAACAATTGTTTTCACGAAAATCGAAAAAGTACAGACGTTACATTTACATTCTTATTATATGTATAGTAGAAGATTCCTAGACACCTGGAACAATTTTTTTACAAAAATCAAAAAGTACAAACACATTACATTAACATTCTTATTATATGTATAGGTTTATTGTGTTCTCGTTTTTAATTATATACGTAAAGGTAATTAAAATCTATTTAATTCACATACTTTACATTAAGATGAGGAAAATTTGTTTATGTTAAAAGTCCTATTAATAAAATGACCTTCATTTTTAATCAATAATACTTCAGTCTAATGTTAGTTAAGCTTCAAATTAAATCAAGTTTTAATGGAGATGCAAATTATCTATACTAGTATACACCGTGACCATTTAAAAGTGACAATCTTCAATCGTGTGATAGTTTATCGTCACATTTAACATATAAAATAATAATATCAAAACAAATATTAACAAACAACAAAGAGAACCTAAGTTAAAGTTTGTTCGGAGACTCTCAAAAGAAACGGACACAAATTTAAATAAACCTAGGTTGAATAAACGGTGACAAAACCTGCGAGCGGCGTCCTGGAGTTTATAACCTTCGATAATAAAACGGACAATAAGCCCTTTTGTATGTTCAAACTTCGAAAGATTATCCTTTGTTAGTTGGTTGGGTTCACTTTCACTCTTACTATACCCAACGACCATTGACACTGTGCCTTAACATAGGGTAGAGGATTGACTATAATTTTTGTATTTTCTAGACAAAAAAAAATGAATTCAAAACATACCTAAAAAGTAATAAGAAGCCATACATCTCAGCTATCATTCCAACCATTGGCCATCCGAGCAATACAATTGTGATGCCCCCAAAGAAAGCGACTGATGCCTTGAGTTTGTGCCTTTGGAAGAAGAAGAAAAACGTCCTTTGGAGACCTATCACACATGCTAATCCACTGATGAACAGTATCTGGGAACAGAAACATTTACTTGTCACGTTGCATAGCATATGCTCTTCTAATTTACATGGGTCAATATTAAACAACAGATAATTCAAATCTCAAATATGTTATCAAGGAAAAAATCCATTCAGTGTAGGACCAGAGCAGGCAATTGACATAATATTTAAGTGCAGAATATCCTAGTCATAAAAATATCTACAATGAAAATCTTTTTTCAAACTGACTATGCTTCCACAAGGTGTTTTTTTTATCATAGGAGGCAAACGAAGAGGTGGGTCATCTGATGTTAAGTGATAACCACCGTCCATAGACACTTGGAACACCAGAAGAGTCGCAAGTGCGTTGCCAGCCTGTGTTTGGTAGAAGGAGGAGTGAGGAAGTGGGGAGGGGGAGGGAAGCTGGGTACCGGTAGAGCCATGCTGAAATTATTACAGATTTTAGCATGAATGGGTCGGCTCGGCCGGGGTACTACCACCCGACCTACAGAAAGACCGAAGTCAAGTAACAGTGCTTGCATTGTTGCGTTTCGTTGGGTCAGTGAGTGCGCCGGAAGCCCACCTCCCTCTCCACTCCTTCTCCCTACCCTAAACACAGACTGGCAACGCACTTGCGACTCCCCTGGTGTTGCTAGTATCTATGAGCGACGGTGATCACTTACCATCAGGTGTCACACCAGTTCGTTTGTCTCGTATAATATAAAAAAAAATGCTATTGGCCTGACAGCCCTTACCAGTTTCACCGGATTACTAGGATGAAAATCTCAATTGATGTTGTGGTTTATTGAACAGATGCAGCGTTCAGATACTCTTCAACTGTACTGGTCATGAATTTTTCGTAAAATGCATAAGGAAATGTCAAGTTACATATGTTTACTGGTAATAGTTATTGTTTATTAAGGATTACATTGTTATATCTATATCTACTATCTATATCTATATCTATATCTATATAAACTATATCTAAAACCTAATCACGTCATTACCGATATACACGTATGCGTTTGTGAATCATGCAATTTCAAAAACATACTCACAAACGAATATATGTATGAATAGCTTAGAATAGTTTAACTAGGTCAGATCGCGATTTTTCGTTTAACAGTCCAAGCCGAGGTGTTCCGTGCACCCTTGAGCATGTTACCTAAACAAAATCGGCTGAGTGCCTTAAGCGCTCGCTTTAGTAGTTCGGTGAAGCTGTATCGGCTGTAAGGCTAATAGCATAGGCAGTTCGATAAACAAAAAAAAACCTAATCATGTCTTGTCAAGAGAATCTGTCACCAAGCATGTATACTTGTGTTCCTGCAGCCGCAATCGAGTCAGAGGTATAGCGCGTTTATCATCTTAGACTGTACTGAAGCGATGATGGCTTCGTTGATATTGTGTTCGGACAACTTTTTGATCAAAGAAGTTTGGTTTCAGTGTAGAAAGACACTATGATGAAATTATAGCATGGTGGAAGTCCTTTTTCGAAACCCTTCTGTCTAGTTTAAAATCCGTCACCAAGCACCTGTCAGTGTTCTGGTAGGTGTACTTGAGAGACACTCCTGTTCTCTAAATTTATAGTGTTTACTATCTTAGACCATATCATCATTCCACATCAGGTGATCAGGTGATTATGGTCAAACACAAAAACTAATAATATCTATTTAAGGTCCTAATAAAACTGGTAAACATTTACATTGTATCTATACTAATATTATAAAGAGGTAAAGTTTGTGAGTTTATGACATTATAGAGGGTAATCTCTGGATCTACTAAACTGATTTTGAAAATTCTTTTACCAATAGAAAGCCAAGTTATTTGTAAGTGTCACAGGCTATGTATTAACATGAAAAATGAAAAGACTTTTTTGTGGTAGTCGGATTAGCAAAGTAAGTCGGAGAAAAAACGCTTGCACGAAAACAGAGATATATGATCGAGTTCTAAAGAAAGCTTGTAGAGCTTGATAATGCCTACAAAAAAGTCAGCGACAGCATATGTCTAACTTCAAAGTATTTTTTATTATCAGGGCAGGACAACGGCCGCCGTGCCGGCTAGTCAGAGATATTTAGATCATTTAGTAACACGGAACTTGTGGTGACTTACATTGCCAATAGCAAGGAGACCTTTATCGAATAGCAGCAGAACTCCCAGGAAGAGAAATGTCATACCAAAGCCGGCGAGACCCACACCAATCTCTGTAAAAATATAAGTTTATAATAGTGTCTTTTTTTTTTTTTTTTTTTATCTTATTCTTTGGCCTTTGTGGAAAATTCCGCAATTCTGCCAGTGTCATGTACATAAAGCTTAATTTCTACGATAACAAAAGATCTGAAGTTGATTTAGACCACCACCGTATGACTAACATAGAACATAGGGACAATACACAATTGGGTTAGTAAGTACCTAAACATATGAGTTAGTAAATAAATATGTATATTTTATCATATAAGCATGTATAGCGCAAGTAAGCATAATTTAACAAATAATTAGAGCTTAATTTTATTAATATAGATATATTTACACAGAACAGTAATAAAAGGAGTAAAGGAGAGGGAGAGTAGGAATTGCATGCAGGTGGGACGGAATATCTCCTGGGGGAGTAAATTATACAGAGAAACGCGCCGATTTGGACAATTAAAAAAAATATGGTCTATACTTCCTTCATCTAGCCCACATTCACATAGCGAGTGATCCCGGACTCTAATTTTTGCAAGATGGACAGGTGTGCAGGCATGATTTAAACGCATACGGCACACGACCGATATCGTACGCTTGTCTAAGTTCGATATGCCATAGAAATTATAGCATAGAAATAATTGTCATGCAAAGTTTAATGTGTTGTCATTTTTAAGCAAATGGTAACTTAATATATTATAGTACACCTAAAGTTATGGTTTTTTTTTTTGTAATTATAATTATAAAAGTTACTATAAAGATTATAAAAGTCACAAGTTTAATTTGTTATGACATGACAATGTCTTATAAATCAATGAATGACAGCTGCACACACGAAAAAGCATGACTCATTGTCACATTCCCCCTGAGTAGAGTGTGCAAACGAGAGTGCGGAACAAGTGTTAGAGAGGTGCGATTGGCCGCCTAAGCGTTCGGCTGTGATGCATCTATCTATATCTATACTAATATTATAAATAGGTAAAGTTTGTGAGTTCATGACTTTGTAGGGGGTAATCTCAGGAACTACTAGTCGGATATGAAACATTCTTTCAGTGTTATATAGCTCCTTTATCGAGGAAGGTTATAGGTTATATATCATCACACTAAAACCAATAGGAGCGGAGCACAAAATGATGAATGTTTCAAAATCGGGGTTTTTTTCCTGTTGAGAGCTTCCACTACTTGTTAGTGTTAGCCCAAAGTAACTATTCCACGCGGACGAAGTCGCGGGCGGAGGCTATATTATAGAATAAATCAATTCATAAAAGTATGCCATTTCTCATCAATGTTTTCTTATGAGGATATCACATAAAATTTATCCTTCACAAAGACTAGAGTGAACTATTTTTTTTTTTTAATAATTTATAGGTTTGCATGTTTGACCACACTCACATTTAACAGCAACAAATGTAGTAGTAATAGTGTGTTAATAAATAACAATAGTATACAATCTAAATGTAGAGGAAGCCTATTCCTCTGTTAACCAAACGTGACTCTGTTGGATTTGCTCGGACTAGTTCGCTCGCTCGCCTGTGTTATATATGGAAAGGCTTTATGATCATACAAATAATTTATATTATATTCTTTTCTACGATTGATACAGTTGAGATTTGGATTAAACATAATACAAATAAAATAAAAAATCGCGGAAAATGTTCTGTTTGTCATACAAAAAAATTTATATTTGATTTTTTGATTTTGTTTTTCCTCAAATAATAGTGAACAATAAATATATATAAAACAACAATAAATATGTATGAAACAACAAAATTATAGTATTATAAATCTTAAAAATACGCATCTGGAGGAAAAATCACGTTCCCTTACATGTAACTTCAAAGATATTATAGTGGAAGCTACTTTGCACTTCCGCCTGGAGCCGCAAAGTAGCGTCTACTATAATATTTAATGATGGATTTCCGCAAATCTTCAATCAAATAACTTCAGAGACATATGAAAAAAACTATGTGTCTCGATGGGATGAGTGGGTGGGTGAGTGTCTTTTGAAAGGGGTAACCAACCTCTATAAAAACAACCCTCATCAACCCCAAATTCGTGATGCGTATTTCTAATGCCAAACCAAAAGGACTGGCTCTCAAGTGTAGCTGCCACAAAACTATCAAGTGTTTGGTGACAGATTTAAAACTTAAGGGTAGTAGCTAGCCAGACTTGCTTCAAAAAAGGCCTATCAACATGCTATCATTTCGTTACAATGTTTATCTACATTGAAATCTTTCACTTGGTATTTTTTTTTTTTTATCTTAGTCTTTGGCCTTTGTGGAAAATTCCGCAATTCTGCCAGTGTCATGTACATAAAGCTTAATTTCTACGATGATGGATCAACAAAAGATCTGAAGTTGATTTAGACCACCACCGTATGACTAACATAGAACATAGGGACAATACACAATTGGGTTAGTAAGTACCTAAACAGATAAGTTAGTAAATAAATATGTATATTTTATCATATAAGTATGTATAGTACAAGTAAGTATAATATAACAAATAATTAGAGCTTAATTTTATTTATATAGATATATTTACACAGAACAATAATAAAAGGAGTAAAGGAGAGGGAGAGTAGGAATTGCATACAGGTGGGACGGAATATCTCCTGGGGGAGTAAATTATATAGAGAAACGCGCCGATTTGGACAATTAAAAAAAATATGGTCTATATTTCCTTCATCTAGCCCATTTCACTCGGTAACAAGATTTATAATCGACATCTGTCACTATAATGTCCAAACTCACTATCAATTGAGAAATCATCATTTTATGAGTTGAAAAAATGTTTTTAAAATTCAACTAAAGCAGTAGAATTGCAACAGCCATTTCTGATGCAATATTGTACTCCGTTTCAAAGGCGGAAAGGTTAATAAAGTGAATTTCACAACACAAGATTCACAGCTCGGTCATTGAATAATAATCTCTTATGATTACCCTCACTACTGTAGTCCTAATGAAGTTAGTTATAAATATATAGCCACATGCTGTAATTAATACTTCTGATAGGGTGTACACAAAATTTACTAGCTACTCAATGACAAAAAAGTTAGAATTAAATAGTATATAATTCTTCTGATTTTATTGTTATATAGCTTCCACACATAATACGTGTTTATTTCACCAAAACATGAATAAAATAATAATAAATAATTTTTTTACAGAACGTGGACTATGTTAAACGATTTCATATTTGTGAATTAGAGAGATAATTGTCAATATACTTTATAATTAAAATAATTATTGTCTATAGATTTAGTTTGTGATAAATTTCTCGGGACAAACAGTTGCAGATACATTCCATTATTAAATGTCCTAAATGATTACTAACAGTATCAAAATGCAATTATACCAGTTCTTAGTATATGAAAAATAAAGAAACAACGTAAATATTTAAGTTATGTATCCAATGATGACGATTTAAAACTAAAAAATAATAATATAAAACACATATATACACTGACAATTTTTAACGATTTACAATAAAAAAAACTCACTCTGAGTATCCGTTATTTCAATCATGTTCGACACTTATTGTTTATCTTTCTTTTTAAATAAATAAAGGTCGTTTAATTGACCTAAAAAATTAATAAATCAACTTTTCATTAGCTACAACAAACTTATAACCTATCTCCACGTCATTTTTGTTGCACTGTCAAAAAATTGTCTAACTTGATGTCATTGATTTTCAGTGTTCAAACTTAAAAATAATTTCCATTTGCCTCTGGTTTGATTATAGTAGAATATGTAAAAATATATGAAATCACCAGCAATACTCTGCATTAAATTACTAGATATGATATAATAGAATAGAATGAGACATATATGATAAATAAAACTACGTTAAATTAATCTATCAAAGAATTCGATTTTTTAATAAAATATATGACGACGCAAATTTACAGCAGTAACTATTTTGCTATGAATTTATTTTTCCTAGTAATTAATGTTGATTGATTAATATTTAATTTTTGATGATCTAATAGGTTCATGAACTGATACGATTAATGTAATAGGAGCACTTTACGATCATAAGTTTCAATCACAAATCTATGATTTTATTTCAATATTATCAGTGTAACTAACCAAAAACATTAATATTAAAAAATTTCAGTACCCATGCTTTTCATTTATGCCGAAAATGAAAAAAGCATTAACATAATTTGTCCGCGCGGCTTCTCTTGTGTTAACTACAAAATTATTTTACTAAGATCTTTTAAATATTACATGATTTATTTTACATCTAAATAATTGCTGCAGAGCCTTTTTGTACATACTATTTATTACGTAAATAATAGGATCAAATTAAATATTAAAATTGTGTTTTGCCACGTGAAAGTGGTCAGTGCGATTTCAATACAAAATTTAGATGTAGGGGTATAATTTTTTATTTTATTTTTATTCTAAACAATCGACTGCCTTATTTTTTACAAAAAAAATGTACTCCGCAGTACACACTCCATAAACATCGTTGCCAAAATTGTAAATCATTGTAGTTTCCAAGACATTAATTTCTTCCTATACTTTTTATTCCACTGATCTTAGGGGATTTTATTTCATTTCACGTGGCAACACTGGTCGAGCGTCTCTTCCATTTTGTCAAAATTTGTAATTTTGTCGATAATTCCAAACAACCTATTGTTATGAGTTACTTATAAAAGTTAATAATTAACAGTATTAATAGTTTAAACTTGTGAGCCTCAAACTAAGTCAATGTTTGGAATATTATAACCTAAAACTCAAAACCAACTCATACGTGCACATTTTGTGGCTGTTTTGACGAAGTGTGATGGTTCGTGGCGCCGGTCGCGGAGGTCGTGGAATGCCAGGCGGCCGGGGTGGAATGGGGCGTCCGCCCTTCACCAGACCGAGGGTGATGATGCTGAGGCCACCCTTTGATTTGATATTGGCGGAACCTTCGTTTCCTAGGTGTAAGCCAGCACCGGATGATTCAGTACTTACACAGGTAAATACTATAGTTTTCTATCAAGTACTATATTGCTAATTGCTATAAATCGCTGTTGTAAAAGTTTATATTTAATATTTTGCCGTAATCGATCGTAAAACAAGAATTAGTAGTAATCAAATTTGAATCTGTGGCCATAGCTATAAAAAATTATGTGGTTGTGCGAATTGCTTTGTGTTTGAATAATTACAATCTGGTGTTTAGCCTTTGAAACGTATTTGGTCTACTGCCACTTTCACTAATAAAAATCCAATAAATCAAGTTACTTCAGTAGCGAGTATTTTCCAATTTATTCCCCGTCCTACTAACCTTACGTGTGTCTTAACTTTATTGAGTAATAACCATTTAATTATAACTGTCTTGTCATTATTTATTAAAATTAACAAAATTAAACTTTAATCAGATTGTCTATTTCTTAATGGATATGTGTCTAAGTTTGTTTGTATGTATAGTAGGGACACAATGTAGGCATGTAAGGCAGAGTGCATGGTAAACAAACATCCTAGATACGGGAAACATTGACATTAAAACTATGCAAGCTAACAATTGCTCTTTTCAATTCAATAACCCAATGGTGAGGATCTTCATTAGTCAGCAGGAGCTGTTACTCAATTGGGGTACACTTATACACTACACAACTAAACCATCTACTCCAAATATATTTGTGGGAGGCATGCAGTAAATCAGTCTGAACACAAATTAATCATCTTTGATTTCGAATTTCATTTTTTAACCGGTCTCCTTCATTTATGACACTATCTGCCACAGACAGCGCACACTCTATGTACATGACATTGGCGGAATTATGTATTGCTTACACACGGCGCCATAAATTAAAGAAGAAGAATTTTCCTATTTATGGCCGGATTGCTATACCTTTCTATAGACCTTTCATAGCGTAGGTTAGAATTGCAAGTTCTAAAAAGTAATTAATTCCAGTTATAAGTAATTATGTTGTGAAAATACAGGTTTTGTGTTCTTCACAGAATATACCAAAACTTTTTTGGTCTTGTGTTAATGAATTTCATAACCACGAAATTACCTATTATGTTACTATATAATCTATATATAATTAAGAAGATATCCCTATTTATATGTTGTGCAGAGTATTGCAACACATAGTTGTGTGTATTTTATTTACAACTTTCATAATCTATTTTACAAAACAAAACCATAATTCTGTAATGTTTATAGGTGCTCTGTATATGAAGAGCAGTGGTCATCAAATATCACTATAATTTTTAGTTTCTTCATTTTGTATACATTCTTTTATGATACCTTAATAAAATGTAATTGTATGTAATTGTTTTATTTCTAAATCAGTTTTGAAAATTGTTATATAAAGTAATAAGTATAAATTATTGAAATTTATCTTTATTTCAAAAGTATAATTATAGTTTTTGAATTTCATTGGTTTCTGCTTATATTGTAACAATCTTATTGTATGGTTGATTAGTATAAAAAGGGCCACTATAGGAGAAATACTCTCAAGACATGATATTTATGCCTTTTTCACATCAATATCAATTAATTTTTAGAATGTAATATGACTATCAACGTTGCTATATATTTCATAAAAAACTACTATCCTTGCATATTAGTGAAACAAAATGTTTTTGTTTTAATATTAGGACAAGTGAATTGATAGGTATGGATTTTGTTTTAGTCTTAAAGGGTTATATCTTTAGCTAGGTCTTAGTATATTTTCTTGCAATAAGTTTTATATGAAATAAATAGGGAGGAAAATAGTAAAGTAAATTGACTAAAAAAACTGCTGCTATCCTATTCATACGTCTAAATTATTAGATATTTAATTTTAAATATTTATATAATAATAATAATTCAATATTTATTTAAGTATTTCATGTAAAATATTTTTTCTAACCTAAAAGTATAAATACAATAAATAAATTGTAAACTTCATGGTTAAGTAAAAAAAAAGTTCTTAGGAGTGAAAGAATAATTTAATAATATATTTTATACAAAAATTGTAATTTTACATTATATAATTTATTATTATTCAAATCTTGTAATAAATTCAGTATTTTTTTAAAACTTATGCTGCCAAAATGTTTGCTAACCTGTGCATCATAAGGTCTACTTTCGTTTGTATGGAGCTTAAATCCTTATGGTTTCCGTCACTGGAGTGGTTAATTAATATAATGTATATCAAAATCTTTTATTATCTTATCTTTTATTTATAATGTTTATTGAATGTCAAATTAAACATAAAAAACTTTGACAGTGTTGATGATATTCGAAAATACAAAGAAAGGAATTGCATAGAGACAGCATTTATTTTAAAAGTGTTGCAACAAATAAAATGACTTTGAAATGTTTAGTTCATAAACAAAGGTAAATGATTTGGTTCTATGTTCGACAGAAATGATGGTGGTCAATATAAACTTTAAATCTTTTGTTGTTGTATTATCATTGGAGTTGTTCTTAATGTATATGCCACTAGTAGAATTGTGGAATTACCCACAGAGGCCAAAGACATAATAAAAAAAAGGTAAATGACTTTAAACATCTTGTCTATTGTTATAATACATTTCATCTGTAAATGTCTTTATCGCAGAACTCTACTAAACACCTGCACTAATTCTAAGATTTTTGAAGAGAGAACTTCTTTATGCGTGTTGAGCGGTATTTTACAGGAAGAGATAAAATTTATAACTTCGCGTCATGACATGCCGGCAAGCGTGACCGTTACTGTGACTATTACACAAGTGACATATAGTATAGGGGCCTGTGTACATTTAATGTTAATATTTTGTATTAAGATTGTGCAGTCTGTCATATGTTTGGTTAATTAATAAAATGTACATAAATATTATTCCGAGTGGCAATAGACGTGAAAGAGAGACTAATGATAATAATTTTAAATTCCTAATTATGGAATTAAAATATCCTCATTCACACTATAATTAATTTAAAAATTCAAAAGAGGCCACAGTTAATTCATGCCTTTGAGTTTTCACTTCTGTCCGCAGTCCTTGTGACTAATAATAATAATAATAATAATAATAAGCCTCTTATCCTGAACTGCTTTTTCTTTCTTTGAATTGTGGTTGTCTCTTTAGTTATAAAATATCTCTGAGTTCAGTGTGCTTCTTGGCAAAGGCCTCCTCTAACAATTTCCATTGTACATAGTACATAGAGACAGAGTACAATGGAAAAAATTGTTAGAGGAGGCCTTGTGACTAATTCAACTTTTTTTATATGAATCTATATAGACTTTTAATAAACTCCAGGCAGAAATCTAAAGTAACATTCAATCTAGTGCTTTTTCAAACGTTATGGCTTTATATTTTTTCAGGCTTTACTCAAGAGACATGCAGAGCTCTGTCCGACACCGGCAGAGCAAGCGGCAGTGCTTAGCCTTGTCACAAAACTGCAGACAGTTCTCGACAATTTGGTCGTAGCGCCTGGTGATTTTGCTGCTTGTGTGAGTAATGATAAACGATTTTTCAGTATCTCTTCATCCATTGTTAGTCTACTATATCAGGTGAAAGGTTAAACACTCGCAATATTCTACGATATGACACTTTATGGTCACATTTAGTTAATTTATGCACTGAGAATGAGCTTATGAACTTAAAGCTACCACCGGTTTGGACAAACAACCTAGTTATCGAGTAGAAGCGGCAAAAATTCGATCTGGTTTATATCTACATGTTATATATTTTTACAAAACATAAATAGTTACATTCGTTATTAGTGGATGCACAGAGAGGGGCGTCTTTTCCAGGTCACAATCACATATTGATCCACCCTATAATAAATAGCCTTTAGATATTAAAACCCGCTTGACATGGTTCCTGAACTCACTATCTGGCAAATCGGTAATGTGTTATGGGATTTTATAAAATCTAACACTATCATTACATAGTATAAAACAAAGTCTCCTACCGCATCTGTCTGTCTGTCTGTTCGCGATAAACTCAAAAAGGACTGACCAAATCTTTATGTGGTTTTCACCAGTGGATAAAGTGATTCACGAGGAACGTTTTGGTATATAATTTGTCCAGGATTTTTTTATAATCAGGACGGGACAACGTCTGCCGGGCCCGCTAGTCATCTATAACACTACTATATAAAAACTGTTTTTGGACTTAGTGAGCCTACATACATATAAGATATATTACTATACATTTTAGTAGTTTTCCCTTGAAAAAGTAACAAACAACCAACCATCCATCCAAATTAATGTTAAAACCTATAGACCTGTTTTAAGCCACAAGAGGTGTTAAAGAAAAGAAATATATTTATCAGCACCAACCCAAATCCACAGAGCGCTTATTCTCTCACGCCACTCTCCCTTATGTAAAGATTTCTACATAAACTAATAATTTACTACTATTAATTCAGGCTATTTGGAACAGTAGGTAAGTAATTAATTAGTTACAAATAATAACTAATTTGTTTGCACAAATTAATTACCCACAGGATAAGCTACTGGCACAGTACAACAAGTGTAGCGCACGGCGCCAGAGCCAAGACTGCCCTAACGGATTTTGCTTTTCGAACTGTCTACACTATTGACCTGGCAAGGTCTTTACAGCTTCACCAGGCTATCCGCTAACGGCGGTCGCTCCGCTCCTTTTATACCGAAACAAGTGGAGTGGTAGGGAGAGTGGCGTAACATATACATAAATTTATTTGATAAATATTACCCTATATCAGCGGTTCCCAAACTTTTTCAGACCACGGCGCACTTTCGAGTTTGGTGTTTTGGCCGCGGCGCCTTAACCGAACAATCTAGTCTATACAAGTGATAGAAAAACATACAATGATAATGGATAGATAGGCACAAATAATAAAATATCCATAATGTGGATCAGCCTGTGCTTGGAATTTAATGGTTATGCTAGTGGAGAAAGGTTAGAGTAGTGCCTCACGACGCCCCTTTTCATTGTACGGCGCACACTTTGGGTACCTCTGCCCTATATAATACGCTAAGTAAATCTATGTACTTTTAGTATGAATTAGATTAACACAAAAGGACGCCTGGCAGATGTGACACATAAAATTAATTTTGTATCAGGTAATACGCATACAAGAATAGGTTAGAGAACAAAAGAAATATGGCATAATAAAATATTAAGAATGATTTCGATAAAGAGATAAAATAATGTTTATTTCTCTGATAATCCTTTAGATCCATTAAATACAACATTTCAAAATCGTTTAACATGGCGACGCAGGTCGCGACTTCCCGTCGCCACGTCCGTCCACAGTTCCTATGACCCGCGGCTATAGATGTTGCATGTCAATACATTTTTTTTTCTAGCAATTAGAAGAAGTACGTCAAGTCGGATCTTACAAGAAAGGCACAATGATGGCGGGGAAGAATGTTGCAGATATTGTTGTTATCATGAAAACTTTACCAACTAAGGAAGCAGTCGAAGGCTTGTCCAATAAGGTAACTTGTCTAATAGACTTCTATTTATTATTATCTAACATGCCTCTACTATTTCGATTTTCGAGGAAAAAATTGTTGCATGTGTCTAGGAATAAGTAATAGAATACATTTCAATCATTTTTAGAAATGTCTGTCTGTCTGTTCGTATGAAAACGTATCACTTCTAAAGCACTGGGCTCAATAAAAATCGTAAAGCGTATCCTCGAGAGTAACTTAGTCTTTATTTCATTAAAGTCGGTTCACTATAACACAAGTTATCGTCATTTTAATGACGACGCGACTTACGACAGAGATATCCCGTCCCACCCGTATGCAATTCCTCCTCTCCCTCGCCTTCACTCCTTTTATCTCTCCTACCCTTATGTGTAAATATATTAATATGAATAAAATTAAGCTCTAATTAATTGTTGCATTTTACTTACCTGTACTAGATATATATGTATATATATATGGTATATATTTACTAACTTAGTTGTTTAGGAACTTACTAATCCCAATGGTGTATTGTTCTTTGGTTCTATGTTAGACATAAATGGTGGTGGTTGAAATCAACTTCAAATCTTTTGTTGTTGTATTATCGGTGGAGTTGTTCTTAATGTGCATGACACTGGCGGAATTGTGGAATTTTCCAAAGAGGCCAAAGATATAATATAAAAAGAGAGACGAACTTCTTAGCCTTCCATGGATTCACCGTGCGGGTGCTGGGTCCATCTTGTGGCCGAGGGAGAAACTCAGAGCAGTTCCCAGAACTTGCGACCCAGGTGTGGGTTTAAGGAGGCCCCCTTTGAGATGCGCATCAACGCTCACCTTCACTGCTCGAGTTTCCCGCCCTGCCTAGCCAAATTTGGTAGGAACCTGTTAGTGCAGCCTTTGATACTCGTTCTAAAATAGAACTTACTGCAGTTCTCGACAGGCCAAGGTCCTTTAGAAGGTTGTAGTGAGATTTTGCTGGTATCCCTCTCGCTCCTACTTCTACCGCGTATAAATTAACCGCATAGCCATTTTTACTTAGTTCATTTGTTAGTTCGTAATATTTATTTAATTTGATTGTGTGGTCTTTAGGAATGTTGGTTTCCCACGGTACAGTAAGCTCTACTAGTATCATATGTTTAATGTGTCTAGAGAGGAGGAATATGTCCGGTCTGGATGACGAAACACCAACATCCTATTAAGATAAAAATTATCCTATTAACATTAAGAGAAAAATAGATACGTAAAGGGACTTGATACATTCAGATAATGTTATTGTTAGTTTACATAAAGATTTTAATGAAACGAAGACTAAATGCTACTCGAAGATATGTTTTATATACTCTTGAAGATGTCTTTACAAAAACGCAGTATTGTAGCAGTGATATCTGTTAATACAAACGGACAGACAGATAGGCAGATAGACGTTTCTAATAATGATTGAAATGTGTTTTATTACGGTGAAGCTGTTAAGACGTTGATAGGTTAATAGCGTATTCACTTCGAAAAAAAATAACCTAAGTAAGTTTTATTCCTTACACTTGGAACATTTTTTTTTTCACAATGTAATGTACAAACACATTAGATTTACATTCTTGTTATATGTTTAGATGAAGAAAAGTCCTCCTATGTGATTTAACTTATGTGAGTACAGGTGAACGAAGAAGTGAACAAGTTGATGCGTGCGGAGGGCGGAGGTGCTGTTGTGAGTGCCTGTCACGAGCGGGGCTTCACTGTAACCGGGGCCGCGGCAGCCGTACGAGCACTCATCACAACTCTGCACCAGAACTTGAGAAAATTGGAGCCGGAGGTGATTATATACTCATATTTGTTAATAGACGCGCTGCATAAATGCTGATATGTTTATATAACACACAGGGTCAAAAGGATTTTTGATCACTATAAATGTTCTCTTATTGGTACGTAGCCAGTTGTCGAGTCGATTTTTAAAAAATATGTACAGAATTAGCGGATACTATTTAATCAGGTAATCGGTTCCAGTTTTGTAGCACCCTATTGCTGAGGATATTATGTGCCATATTTGTGTGTGAAAGTGTACGACCTATTGTAGTTCGATTTTCTTTTGTAGATCTCTTTGTTAATCCTGTAGATTAACACCTGGACTGAGAGAGTATTTAGCGGGATCTTGGAATGTCATGTAGTAGATTTTATATTTTATTCATAATCCTGTGTTATTTTGGCTCTGTGTTATGTAATATTGGTGGTGTTTTACATAATATAGTTTGGTTATTGTGTACAAGTGAAGTGGATCGGAAATAATACCACGGAGCATGGATTCTGACTTGCCACAAAAACTCCCTGGAAAGTGCTAACAAGACGGCCACCATCTTGTTAGTCCATTGATATGATCGCAAGACACTTGTAGTATTGATACCTACTCGAGAATGGCAGTGATAATCTACTAGAAGATTGATTTCCAAAAATGAAATAATGAAAAAAATACCTGGTGATGATAAGGATCCGGCTCGATTGGACCAAGAAATGGCGGTGCCTCCTTCGATCGGAGACCACCTGTGATGCAAATCAAATGCGGTATCAGCGAGAGAAAGTATCGAATGTTGTGATCACTCACCGGCTGCTGCGAGTTCGATGCAGGAGGGTTCGAGGTTCGATGCCTGTGGTCGGCGCTGACGAATGGCGATGGTGCAAATAGGTTATGGCGAAACGAGGAGCGATGCGAATCGAACGCGCGTGCTTCGCCTACGATGTGTGCGAGCGAACTGGTCCGGCGTCACGATCGCCGGGGGGGATCGACAAACAAATGCTCCTACCCTCGCTGACACTATTTTTCCTAATTGACTATTTACACGGCCGCAACAATACCCCTGGATTTTCCAAAACCATAAAGGTTAAGTTGCATACAAAAGAATGTAGACCTCACGAGGCACGGGTCAATAGAATGTTGGCTGCACAAGCTCAATAAATACTTATTACATAACTTTAAAAAATAACATATTATTTATTGTAAAATCATATTTTTTTTACTACATCATAAAATTTACAATTTACGACGTCATGAAAAAAGAAAAAAATTAAAAACTTGGACCACCATTTTGAGGTCTAGGTCTTAAAAAATCAGCCGAGTGGTTAACCTTGTAAGTCATTCCATTACAACTTTCAAGATTTATCCTGCCTTTATGATCCGATCTCAAGGTTGTGTTTGACAGTCCATACTGGATATGGCTGTTCTACTTAACTCTTCATGGGTAACGATTTTTATAAATTGAGTTTTGGAGTATAGAAGGCCATCCATAAATCATGTAACACGTTAAAGGGTAAAGAAAATGCAACATCTACTAACAAGGGAAACAGGAGAGGGACGAACCATAAGTTTTGTAGCAACGTGTAAAAAAATCAACATTCGCAAACTATGTTATGATCAGTATAGGGAATAAATTAAAGTGTGCTGTTCAGTACGGAAATTTATTTATATTAACGTCACGTAAGGTAAAAGCGTTATGTCCCGCTTATTTTGTATAATCGTTGAATACCAGTAATATGAAGTAAGGAATCGATTAGTATTCAGGTTATACAACCGGAAGCGCACGGTTTTCGCTACTCGAATTCTGATACTCACATACACATATTCGTATATAATAGAAAGATTCTAAGCAACGCGAAAAGAAAGTCACTTAGAAGATGCATAACGATTTTTCTTACGTGACGACTTTTATCAGTCAACTCCAACCACAAGAAATTTCGTTCTAATTACGTTCTTGTATGGCACGTGCACTTTGAGTACAACATATACATACTCGTATAAATAGAAAGATATAGAGAAAGTCGCATAGAGGGAGCATAACGATTTTCCTTACGGGGCGATTTTTACCAGTCCACTCTAACATCAAGCGAGGTTACGGAGGTTCGTTCTAATGATATTCTTGTATGGCAGGTGCACTTTGAGTACAACATATACACACCTGTATAAAGAGACAGAGAAAGTCGCATAGATGGAGCATAACGATTTTTCTTACGTGACGATTTTTACCAGTCAACTTTAACACCAAGCGAGGTTACGGAGGTTCGTTCTAATAACATTCTTGTATTGCAGGTGCACTTGGAGTACAAAGTTATCAGCAGCCACCTCGCCGCCATACGGCACAGCCGCTGGTTCGAAGAGAACGCCCACCATTCCTCCATTAAGGTGTGTCTTGTTGAAAGTTGTTTAAGGGCCGTTCAAGCGTTATAATAAATTTTTGTAATTTCTTACCGCCCCCTCTCCCTTGTCAGTAAAAGTAAGCAATCCCCTTATTTTTTTAAATAACTCATCCCATATTTCAGACTTGGACCATGCCATGTTTTGGACACGGTAAAACTATGCCATTCTTTGGATTTAGTAGGACCGTCACATGATTTATATTCTGAAAACACATTTACAGAAGTATTATACGTGCATAAAACGATTAGTTTTTGCCAGGTCTGCTTCGACTAACATGTTTAGTCAAACTCAGTGGTAGTTTCCGAATGCCCTCTTTAAAGTCCTAGCGGAATGTTGTATTTTTAATTTATGAGTATTAAGTTTCATAACCGTTTGTGTACAGGTGTTGATAAGACTCCTGCGGGACATGTGTGCTCGGCACACGGGACTCGAACCCCTGACCCCGTGGATGATAGACCTGCTCGCACACCACTGCATCATGAACAATCCAGCGAGGCAGGCATTGCCGATTAACGTCGCTTTTAGGTGAGAAGCTTAGAAGGCAATCATGAATCTCTTGCATGTAGTGTTTGAACTCTTGGGAATCATGATCGCGGCCACCATACACCAAGTCATCATCATCTTCTACCACTTCCACCTAAGTAGTGTGGGCACAATATGTTTTCCTGTTCCACTCTCCACTGTCAGATGTCATCTCAGTATTCACATCTTTCACACACATATCATTTTTTATACAATACAGCCCCACATATTTTGCACACAATCCATCCGCATATTTATCACATAATCCATCCAACACATTTTTCACACAATCCATCCAACACATTTTCACACAATCCATCCAATACCTTTTTCACAACAATCCATCCAACACATTTTTCACACAATCCATCCAATACATTTTTCACACAATCCATCCAACACATTTTCACACAATCCATCCAATACCTTTTTCACAACAATCCATCCAACACATTTTTCACACAATCCATCCAACACATTTTTCACACAATCCATCCAACACATTTTCCACATAATCCCTCCAACCCTTTTTCGGTCTTCCTCTACTCCTATATCCATCCACTATCATCTCTCCTCATGACATTCCCATACCATGCTAACCTATTACTCCTCAACTTCTCTGTCACTGGCCACTCTACAAAAGTTTTTTTTTTTAAATACATTTTTTCGGGTTTCAGCGTTTGTCACAATTTCATCCGATGTTAAATGACAATGGAGTCTAAGGTGGTAAACATGCTAAATCTAGAGCAGCAGTAGTCAATCATTGTCAAAGAAAGTGTGTATGATGAAAAAAATATTAAAGTGTTTATACGATATGTACGATCTCGTTAATTCATGTATAGATAGCTCAGAACTTTTAAGCAAATTAAAATTTAGAGTGCCCAGCAAAATTATCAGAAACTCCACTTTGTTCACAATTCCTATCGTAAAGCATACTTATTCTCAAAACTCCATCATTATAGATGCACTACAGAGTACAATAAATATTTCAATGACATTGATATTTTTCACTTAAGTCGGAATCAGTTTCTTAAGTCGGTTCGCACAAAATTACAATCAGGTGTCATACAGGAAAACTAAAACAAAAACTTACAAACAACAACCACACACACACACATAGATACACACGCACACACATACACTCACACACATCACTAACGCACATCATACACATACGAAGCGGCCGCGTGCACGCGCAAAATTAATTATTATACAATATTGTAAATAAACTCATACACGTAATCACTCATATACGAAATGTAAAACGTATTACTTCATAATTGGCACTCTGTAATTATATTCATATGTTTTTAAAATATCATGATTGTGCTGTGAAGTTCTTATTAAATAAATAAATAAATAAAAACATGTTAGGGAGTGAAAACTTATAAATAAGTATATGCGTGTTAATTTTTGTTTTTTTATCCCAAAAGGCAGCAAACAGACAGACAGACGGACGGTCCACCTGATGGAAAATGGTTACCGTCGCCTGTGGACAATTGTAACATCAAGGGCATCACTATTGCGTTCCCGACTTTGTGACTTATGACCTATATTGACCTTAATGGTGGTTGTAATGTGTTTGTAGACGTGCGTTGTCGCTGGTGGCCGGGGGTCTGTTCCTGCCGGGCAGCGCGGGGCTCGCGGACCCCTGCGAGGCGGCGCATGCGCGTGCGCACACCTCGCTCGACCTCGCAGCGCAGGACCTCGCCGCTGCCACAGCACAGACGTACGTACATACCCTTTTATATACGTGTATACATACATTCATACATATACTAGCAGTTTCCCTCAGCTACGTGAAGTAAACAGTGCTTGCATTGTTGCCTTTCGTTCGGTCAGTCGGAACACGTGAAGCCCCCTCCCCTTCCCCAATCCCACCCTCAAACACGGGCTGGTAACGCACTTGCGACTCCCTCGGTGTTGCTAGTGTCTATGGACGGCGGTGATCACTTAACATCAGGTGATCCACTTGTTCGTTAACTCCTATGATAAAAAAAAAGAAAAAAAGTTTCACACGCTATTCCTAAGCAGAAATCATTTACATGACACTCTTTACATACATTTGTAAGTATGGAAAATATGTAAGGGTCGAAGCGGAATGTTCGTCTTCAGTGGCTTATAAAGTAGGACATTTGTAACACTTTATATACAATACAGCCCTGAATATATATTGTTGTTTCCTTCGAAGAGAGCTGGAGATGGTCTTTCACAACCGTATTGATACAATGTCAGGTTACTGCGAGTGGTAGCTCGAGGTGGGCACAGGTACGTGCTCGGCCTCCAGGAGTTCGAAGGTGGGAAGGACATCTCTACAGAGATCACGGTCTGGGACGGTGTGGTGGTGTCTCCATTAGCACCGGCCTACCAGGAGACCCCGGAACCGATGGACACCGATGACAAAGGTCTGTGTAAATTTTTTTTAAGTGAAAACTTCTATAGACATGTCGAGAGGTCGTTTTGGCAAGACGTAGACTTATAGTTGCGCGTCAAACATTGTTTGTATCTGTTTTAAATGTTTGATATTTTTGTGTCATCAGTAAATTTGTTTTTAACGCCATCTGTATTCTGATAGTTAAAATTTATTTTCGATAATTCTGTGGAGGACTTTATCGTACGGCTTTTGCTTTCGTAGCAGATTTATTATTTTGCGAATTTAACTGAAAGCTTGTTTAGGCGTGCTGAACAGTGAACGAAAGTGCATCGTCACGTTCGTGTCAGTGACGCACTGGATCATTAATACTTTGCTCCTGTCGGAAATAACCAAGATAAATATCTGACAAGCAGTGCATCCTTCCAAAAATTTTGTTTTTATTATTATATATTATAATATTAAAGTTATGTATATTTATCCATAAACATGGATAAAGCTATATGTACTTTGATGTACACGTATCTATTTTTATGTTTTCACTTCTATCGTGTGGTCATACATGCATACCCACTTTTATTTTATTAATTTGAATATCTCTCTCAATATGTTTTCATGTTACAGATGACGACGGAGTGCAAGACGGTGTCGCAGCTTAGTATTTTAAGATAATGACACATTATGCCGACTGTAAAATCTTAATTTTCTATAATAAACTCTTTTAAGTTAATTAAGCCTTTGATTTATTTACAAATCTCTAAAAATCAAATATACTTTATTCAAGGGTTTTATTCTTTCCCTTAACGAACTGAATTAGTTTAGAAAAAAATTATCCGACACAAAATACATATAAGAGTTGTCGAGGTATGTATGCTTGGTACACATATATCATCATTACATAGTATAAAACAAAGTCCCGTACCGCGTCTGTCTGTCTGTCTGTTCGCGATAAACTCAAAAATTACTGAACGGATCTTTATGCGGTTTTCACCAGTGGATAAAGTGATTCACGAGCAACGTTTTCGTATATAATGTGTCCAGGATTTTTTTATAATCAGGGCGGGACAACGTCTGCCGGACCCGCTAGTGTTTCAATAACTCATATATGTATGAATATGTAGCTTAGGTTAGCTCAGATAGGTCGCGAATCGCATGAGTCAGGCAACAGCCCAAGCCGAAGTGTGCCGTGCACCCTTGAGCTAGTTGTCAAATAAAATCGGCCGAGTGCCTTAAGCGCTCGTCTTAGTTGTCCGGTGAAGCTGTTAAGACCTTGCTAGGTCAATAGCGTAGTCAGTTCGAGAAAAATATATTCCATTTAAGAACTGACAAGGTGCTTATGAACGTGAGAACTACCACCGATTCGGACAAACAATCCACTCGTCAAGAAGAACCGACGAGAAACTCCATCGGGTGGGTCTATCTTTTTAGAATTACGTTTTTAATCAATTTAACGATTGGTTAAATTGATGGCTGGTTGGTTGGTCAATTTGACGATGGTAGAGCTACGCTGAAGCTATTACTGGTTCCTGCACGAGTGGGTCGGCTCCTCCGGGGTAGTACCACCCGACCCACAGAAAACCGACGTGAAGTAACAGTGCTTGCATTGTTGCGTTTCGTTCGGTTAGTGAGAGCGCCGGAAGCCCACCTCCCCTCCCCTTCCCCTTCCCTTACTCCTCTTCTCACCCAAGGCAGGTTGGCAACGCAGTTGCGACTCCCCTGGTGTTGCAAGTGTCTATGGACGGTGGTGATCACTTAACATCAGGTGAACTACCTGTCCTTTTGCCTCCTATGATATAAAAAAATGGGTACATTGGTAGGTTTTGCGATGATCCAAGATTAGGTAAGTACTTGACTATGATTAAGTATGGGTGTTTTTTTTTAGATTCTGACGTGTTAATGTTCGTTAACTTAAACACTTCGAGCATGAGACTATTCCAGTATATACAAAGAGCTTATTTATAATAATTAATTTATAAAAAAAGTGTGTGTTAGAAGTTATACTTCTTTGGCGTGGCAAGATAAAAATCTTTTCAAATATTTTATCTTTCGCCTTATTCTACGTTTGTAGAAAAAACGACACTAACAACAGAAAAAAAGGTATTTAATACATTGAAAGTTTTAATACAAAGAAACAAAATGTTGACTATAGCTAACTTCAGGGTGTCGGTTTTTGGTGACGGTGTGCGGGCGCATCGTAAAAATTTACTCTCATCATTTTTCCCTAACGCGCCAAAAGAAGTATAACTTCAATAATTAATATAAGCTATTATCAGAAGGTTTGGAGTTAAAACAAGATCTGACTCTGATTTGTGCACACTTTTAAACATTTTGGCAGCAAGTTTCCGAATCACCTTTTATTGGCGAAGCAGCAATATTTATAATGGTTAAAAATTAAACAAGTGTTAAGAATTACAGGCGATAAGAATACAGGCATTACTGTAGTCGACGCATTTTAAACTGAGTCGTCGGGCAATAAATGTCACTGACAGTGGGAATGTGCACGCAATCCAACCCGTTAGCGATACTTAGCTACCTGCGCACGCGGGGTCGATGCGTCATCGTGACCTTCATTATCACTCTTGACTGAAAACTGATCCCGAGAAGAAATCTTGCCTCAATTTCAATAATTCACGAGAGCTCGCAGCACTGATTTGTGAAGTTAGTAGAGCGATCGTGGATCGTATAAAAACCGAAGTATCACAGGCAGGCAACCCGAATATACCAAGAACAAATGTTAAGAAGACAGCTGTCACTGATCTAGATAGCTTTCATTTCAACGTACTCCGTTATCGATATGCACCTCTACAATTCTTAAGCACATCACTACACCTCTCCATAAGACCTGCAAGTGCGAGCGAGACAGACAGATAAATATGATTTATGACCCGAAGCCTCAGTTCATAATGCGTCGACTATGTAGTTGATGGATACTAACATTGACCACAATATAATAATTGAAACGATAAAGAGTGTACACTACAATAAAATAAATGTGAAAACAATGAGCCGCGATTGGTGGTAGTAATCGTGTGGTTGTGCATTGTCCTTTGCGCGTCGCAAGTGCGTAATTAATTACGATAATCTGCAAACGGCTGGTCCATTTCTAGAAAGCTTGGATCTTTCAGAGTGCCGCTTTTACTTTTTCACGCTAATTATAGCGTATACAGTAACGTTGTCTATCAGCTGTGTATCGCTACACAATGTTCGGAAGCTTCGATGGACGTAGGCTAGAATCTTTGCAACTGAATCGGAACTTCTGGTAAAGGATTAATCATGATGAAACCATAGCATGTTGGTACGATTTTTTCTACGTTTGCCTGGTCAGCTACAATCCTCAAGATGGAAAATCTGTCGTTCAGCAGCTGTTGGTATGTTCCGGCAGTTGCACTCGAAAGCTAGAGTCACCTCTAGGTTTAGCACGTTTATCATCTTAAAAAAAATCGTCATTTAACATGAGATGATACAGTGGTTAAACACTAAAATCCAGATGAGGGTGTGTCGTTAGATGTATATAAAAAAGTCAATAGTGCCATTAAATTCTTGTTCAAAGAATACTATATTTTCATATGTCAACATATTTATCGTAGAAGGAATAATAAAGACTCAATAATTTCATTTTCTCTTATAAAATTGTAAATCACCTCGTAACGACCGCTCCTACTATAAAATTGTTCCCTTTATTCGAAAGTCTGTTCTTCCTGGCTTTCTTCGACAATATATCATGTCCTGGATACAAACCGGACACTTTAGTCGTAACCGAGAACCGACATATTTTTGAATCGATATCTTTAGTCAATATATCACTATTTATATCGATATTTCTCCTCGACGGTGCGGATATCGATATCAGTGATACGGGAGAATCGTTTGTATAGTTTTTCTGCTTTTTTTCAACGTAACTACTACGGTATTTTCCGTATATGTCTATATGTTGTATTACGTTCAGAAGCCCACATTTCTTATAGCGATCCACAAAAGTGTCTTCATGATTTTCTTCTTCGGAAATCGTTAAAGTACTAACGTCCCGTGTTTTCCTTCCTTCCATTTATATCAAATTTTATATTACATGGCTTCTAAACTGTCGTTTATATAATAAAAAAATACATTAAAAATTTATCACATCGTCGTCCGACAAACGCTATACCAAAATGAATGCTAGACTATTTGATTGTCTATGTTTTTTACGTATTTTCCAAAGAGGTGCTAGTTATATTATACTTCTGTGTTATGAAGTCACCTGAGAAAGGGTACACCCAAAATGGAAGTATTTTTATTTTTTAATATTTCCCACAGAGTTGCATGAACGTGTCGGCTCGCCACCGGTACTACCACCCGACCCACGGAAACAGTGGTTGCATTGTGTTTCGTTCGGTCAGTAGAGCGCCGGAGGACCACCTCCCCTCCCCTCTCCTCCTCCTTTCCCCTCAAACACAGACTGGCAATGCACTCGCGACTCCCCTAGTGTTGCTAGTATCTATGGACAGCGGTGATCACTTAACATCAGGTGACCCAACTGTTCGTTTGCCTCCTATTATATAAAATAATCAACTTTATAATAGCGTCTCGTAGATACGATTTCTGCCAGTGTCAATTCAGTCACGGGAGAGTCACTTTATAGGTAGTATTAATTTTTTTAATAATTTACGTGTTCCAGATTAGGCCTCCGAAATACACAACACTTACAAACATCGCACCTTAATTAAACAGATATTTAGGCAATAATTAGGTATTATTAATAGGTCTTTACCTATGAAATTGCCGTTCTGCAGTACTGGCCATTTCAAATCAAAATAATTTTTGTTTGGCTAAGAATTCTAATTTCAAATTAATTTTATTTTAAAAACATGGAATTCTTTTTCCAAAAGTAGTCATTTGTTTATTGATTAGTGTTACATTTTCATCGCATTTCAATCTTTTTTGTCATCATGGATACGTTAAAAATTCAAGTAATTATGGAATATGAGTACCGTCGTGGCAGCAACACCGCACAAGCGGCACGCAACATCAACGACGTTTACGGAGCTAACACTACAAACCAACGCACCACCTGTTATTGGTTTGCTCGCTTCCGTTCTGGGAATTTCGACCTGAAAAATGAACCTCGCGGTCGTCCGAAGACTTTGGTCGACAATGATGAATTAAAGGCGACTGTGGAAGCTGATGATACACAATCTACGGCTGAATTAGTAGCAGCTTTCGACGTTAGCGTCAAAACAATATTGGTCCATTTGCGTCAAATTGGCAAGGTAACAAAGCTTGACAAATGGGTGCCCCACGAACTCAATGATCGCCAGCGCGAAGTACGCGTCGAGACGTGCCTTGCACTGCTCAACAGACACACAAATGAAGGAATTTTGAACCGCATTGTTCCCTGCGATGAAAAATGGATTCTGTTTGACAACCGCAAGCGCTCAGCAAGTTTGTTGGATCCTGGTTCAGCACCTAAACAATGCCCTAAACGAAAACTTACCTCTAGAAAAGTGATGGTCACTGTTTGGTGGTCTAGCGCCGGTGTGATTCATCACAGCTTCTTATCAAACGGGGTGAGTTTTACTGCAGATGTGTACTGTGAAGCACTGAACACAATGATGGAGAAGCTGGCACATCTCCAACCAACATTAGTCAATCGCTCGTCTCCGATGCTCCTGCTCGACAACGCGCGACCTCATACTGCACAGCAGACGGTCTCCAAATTGCAAGAACTGGGGTTGGAAGTTCTCCGTCATCCGCCCTACTCACCAGACCTTGCGCCTACAGACTACTACTTTTTCCAAAATTTGGATAACTCCTTGGCGGGAAAAAAATTCAATACCCGAGAGGCAGTACAAAATGCCTTTGAAGAATTTGTTGCCTCCCGTCCAGCTGATTTCTTTAAGAAGGGCATCAATAAACTGCCACTGGGTTGGCAAAGATGCATTGATTGCATGGGTGATTACTTCGATTAATACAAATCAAAAATACTTACATGAAAAAAATTCGTTTAAACTTTTTCATACAAAACGGCAATTTCATAGGTAAAGACCTAATATTTATTGTTATATGTTAAAGTTAAATTATTTAGGCTTTTATTCCAACGATCATATCAGCTTTCTTGTTCTAGGTTCATCAGGAGAGTTTCTGATGAAAGTTGAATTTCGCTATTACATATGAAATTATCCAGAGTATTGACAAAAGGAGAAAACACATATAAGAGCAAAGATTTAAAATCAGATGAACGGGGGTATATTATTAGACAAAATATTATACAAGGAATATACTAAATATCTATACTAATATTATAAAGAGGTAAAGTTTGTGAATTTGTGACGTAGGGGATAATCTCTGAATCTACTAAACGGATTTTGAAAATTATTTTACCAATAGAAAGCCAACGTTATTTGTGAGTGTCATAGGCTATAAGACTTTTTTGTGTTAGTCGGATTGGCGAAGTCGGAGAAAAAACGGTCGAATGAAAACGTTTCTTACGAACGCTGCCTTAACGATGAAGAGATTTATGATTGAGTTCTAGAGAAAAGTTGAGTTGTAGAGAAAAGTCGAGTTCTAGAGAAAAGTTGAGTTCTGAGCTTTATAATGCCTACAAAAAAGTCAGCGACAGGACTTAAAGTACTGGGTTCATAATAAATAAGAAAATCGTAAAGCGTATCCTCGGGAGTAACTTAGTGCTTGTTTCATTAAAATCGGCCCACTCTATCAAAAGTTATTGTAATTTTAATGACGACGCGGGGTAAGTACGAGATAAAAGTTGATAAGTAAATGGTCTTAAAACATTCAGATGATTTTATTAATCACTGTTTTTTACATAAGGGTCCACGCGGATGAAGTCGCGGGCACACCTAGTCTATAATAAGAATGTATATCTAACGTCTCTGTACTTTTTAGATTTCTGTGAAAAACATTGTTGCAGGTGTCTTGAAATAAGTAATAAAATACATTTCAATCATTAGAGTAAGGACACCGTCAAAAATTACAAAAAATCTACTTACGTAATACTTAAACGGCGCTAGAGAAGTAGGAATTGAAACTGTGTCCTGTAGAATAGAAACTAATGTATCTGATGAATATTAAATTAGCAATAAAACACAATAATACAAAGTAAGTTCTTTATATCTCGAAAAAATATGTAACAATAATTTACTATTTAATTTCATACAGATAAAAAAAAAATTAAAATTAGAATGGCTATCGCGTCATTATTACTATGATAAACAAACAAACAAAAAAACGTTTTACACAATACTGTGGTAATCTCGATTAAAAATAATTAATTAAAATTCGTATTAAAAATGCACTAAGTGGATGTGTTAATTATTTACATATTACAAATAGGTTAAAACGGAATTATTTTCGTTAAATATCTCTTGGCAGAAGGACTGCCACGACCATGGTAGTAAACTATTAAAAAAAAAGTTTTACCCGCTTAATTTTCTACATTTTTAATACAGAAGATAAATGAAGTCAAATTAACGCCATAATATGGTTTTAGAATTACAAAAAAACAATTTTAAGGACTCGTAATTAATTAGCTGACGGAGATATAATCCACCAATTGCTCTCAAACGATACATTTTGACAGCAACGTGACATATAACCTAAAATAGAGAAAGTACTTCCGCCATCTTTATTTTCATTTCGTTATTATCGAATTAATATATTACACAATAGTCGTTGTTTACGTATACTGTGACTTAAGAGTTAATAAAATTATAAAAAAAGTGCGATACATTCTACCTACGTCTTTTCTTTTTATCAGCCCGATAAAGACTAGCGATTAATAAAAAAAATATGTCGGATTTCTTGTCTTTGGTTTTCCGTGAAAAAGGATAAAGTTTATGGCAGATATATAAAGGGAAAAGGAAAAGGTATTTTAAAAATATATCTTCAGTTTTAGAATTGCCACCTTCATATATTGATATTTTAGACAAATTTAAAAGTGTATAATATAATTATATATATATATATATATAATTTGAAAGTGCGACAAAGTAGGCTAAAAGAATTTATCTACAAATCGATTCGTCAGCGTGAGTTCTATTATACGATTATTTTTTCTTCTTCTCTGAAAATAGCTTTGTACTCTTCGTAAATAAAGGTGGCATCTGTCACTGAAATTTTCTTTTCAATTCTTTATATATTATTCGAATGCATATATTGACTGATTATTACCTTAAATATAAATAACTCAAAAGCAGACGATCGCGAAAATAAAACCTTATATTTGTCACAGTAAATATGTTTCTGGACGATACAAGCCTGTTTTCGTTGCTTAATTATGATATGTTTTATGTTACATATTCTATTTTGCAAATTAAAACTTACTCTTATGTTTAATCTGTTCATCTGGTTTTGTACTTTTTGGCGGTAAGCGTTGTGACATTATTTTTTATTTCGTTTTCGTGAACGTGTTTATATTTCTAGTTACATTCTTAGCAGCAAATATTTGGCTGTGTTGTTAAAATTGCGGCATTTCGCTAAACACGATAAGACTATGCTCTCACTTGGGATAAGACATTTTCCAGTTTGTAAGATAGCTTTGATATTCCCCGACATAGAAAATTGGACTGACAAATGGGAAAAAAATCTGCTTTTGAGCATTCGCTTCATAAATCTGTCGACGAATTAAGTAGACACGTGTAACTTATGCATTATATAAAATACTGTATGTACATGAAAAATAGTTTTTTTTTGTCATCTATATCTACAAGTCAGCCAGATTCATAAATAACTGACTAAATACGTTTTTTTTTATATATTTCATATCTGTACAAAATATACATTAACTTTTCTGTACCGCATTAAACACGCGTGATAGATAATTCTTTTTTTTTTTAAACGCGATGTTATTTAAAAAAAAATTATACCTTTTATCAAAAGCCGCGTCCGTAGTTTTTTCTTCAAGCCGTTAAAAAATAAGTTCAAGCGACGCCCAGACTTGATTTCCGTTATTTTATAGTTTATTTACCACATAAACTTAAATATCTCGTATTGATCAGAACGTAGTTTCGTGAACGCTCCCCGTTGAATTAAAGTTTTTAAATATAGTAAAAAACAGTTACTTTGGCCACAATTAGAGGGCGAATTGTGTTTTTCAGACGAAGCCCAAAGAGTCTAAATATGACTTCTTTGTTTCAAATACTATGAAATAATTAGTTTTCCTTTCTTCTTTGTTTTTAAGATACATAAAAACAAGAAAACGATATTATAGTATTCAGAAATAACAAAACGATTACTTCTAAATCTAAAACCGTATGATCGATAACTGTCATAAACTCACAAAAATAATCGGAAAAAAAAATGCAGCTAAGTTTTTTTACACACACAAAGTACTTATTCAAAAATATCTTCAAGATACGACGACATCTTTAAATATATTAAATCTGGTTTCAGTCATCAAATTGACATTGAATAACCAAAACGAATGATATATTATTTATAATTAAAAATTGCACCTCGCAATACACTATGCATAATATCCAAATAAGTAAACAGTACATAATAAAGTCGAAGATGGGTATTGTATCATCGAGCGACTTCATAATTAAAAAAAAAAAACTTTTACATGTGTATATAATTATAATAAATAGTATAAATTTATTATAATTCATTCTAAAAATCAAATTAAGAATTTGTAAATAAGAAGAACGGTACTTGTCAATACGAACACATTAGGCCAATATATAAAAAGCAATCAACATTCCTTACACTTGAACGATCCTCATTCGAAAGTTTTGACTCTTTCCATACGTTATATTTACTTCGGCGTTTAAATATTACCTTAGCCAAAGGTTAATTTTGTAAAAGGCATTTAAGTAAATTGATTCATTTTAATCTAGAACGTTTAAGGGGTTTCCTCCAGTACTCGACCCAAAAAGGACTGCAAAGTCGCCTATATCTAATTCACACACTTGAACACATCTAGCCAATGCTATTTATAGTACGTATCTAGAGATGCCGCTTGCAAAATTCATTTATGCACTCTGATTTTTCAATTAAAATTTACAACAGGCTCGAAGGACCCTTTTGCGATCTTACACTGACTGCAAAATGAACATATTTTATTTATTCTTCGTACGCGATTTTGACAAATGTATTAGAGGAGTTTATAATTTTTAAATAGGCCATACCTAGCGATAAAAATAGACGAATCAAGAAATAGTGGACACTGATACGAGAATTACTCCTCTCTCGCAAATATAGAAATTCCGCGGCTGAATATAGATTTGCTGTTCTCAAATATTATTTCCCTGAGAGAGGCATGTCTGAATTTGAAAAGTGTGGGGTTTAAATATTCCAGTATTTTTATGCTATAGATTAGCCAATAGACATGTATTCAAGGCAATTTTAAACGGCCCTAAAGGGAATAGCTCACGAGAGACTGGAATTTAAATACCAGCAAGTAAGTAGCTACTTCGAGGATTGTATTGTAATGACTCATAATGCTGATAACGTTGCTAGTTGACTCTTTTATACAAGGAAAGAAAAGCACGAGCATTGCTACTTCACGGAGAAATAGGAAATTTGAATACAGAGTGCAAAAAATCTGTCGTAAGACGCCATTCTTTATCTTATATCTACAAAAGATCACTCTTTGCACAAGCACCTTCTAAACGTCATCAATTCCTTACCTGCCGCAATAATTAGGCCTCTTCACTAAAAAGCAAATCTCTAAATTCAATTTTCATTATATCGGCGCGCAATAACGCGAGAAATTACTTTTTTTTTCTCCTTAAAACAACTAAATACCAATTCCTTAGTTAGTCCTTTAGTCTTTGCAGAATACATTTATTTTATATAAAATTATAATACATTCCACAAACAATTTAATTGCTAAAGATCTTCAAAAAAATCACACTCCTTTAAAAATTAAGTAGTCCTTAACTGGATAATTCGTATTGACTCCGTAATTTGGCACGTAATTTATGTTTTTGCCAATAATAAACCGTAGACAGACAACTGTGTAGCAGTTTCGATCTGTCAGTTTGACAGATCGGACGTTTGAAAGCAGTGTTACCAATGTAATCGAATTGTTTTTTTAACGAAGCGCAGAGGACGTCAGTCGTAATGACTGGAAGCTAGACTCGTCCTGGACGAGTGGAGAGTGGAACTATGTTGAGGCATCGTGTTCGATGGTGGAGATGGAAGGCGAGCGTTCGCCGCTTGTCTCTCTTGTTCATCAAGTTGCGCGGTGAATTCCTCTTCTAAAACCTGTAACGGTTTGATTGCGATAAATATATTAAATAAAGAAATACGCTATATTAATAAAAATAAGTCCAATATAATTAAGTATCAATGTGGTATATATTGCTATTCTTATTGTAAAATTCCGAATACATTGAATAATATTATAGAGGCAACACTCAACCGCTCCCTTCTTTTCTAACTGAGATTTGTAAAATGCTGTTACCTTTTTGTACTATCTTCTATTTCAATACAGTAATTACATTGTGTTTATAATAATACAACACTCATAATGCAATTAAAAATTCAACCAATGAAATAACAATAGTTAAAGAAAATTTCAAAATGTATAAATTGAACATACACCAAAAATTACAAAAAAACAAACATTCTTCTACACAACAATTTATTTCCCTCGGGTACCATAGACAACAACGAATCAATTGAACTACAGACGATATAAAAACATTCCAATTCGTGCAAAGTGCATTCTGTACATAACTTAAAAGATTACTAGTGTCCGATAGACAGTTCAGAAATGTTTTTATAAAATTAATTTTGGTAAATAATAATACTCGCTTAAACGCTCATTCTCTGGAACACTATTAATGGTTATTACAATAAAAGGCCACATACCGTACGTGTCTGCGGACGCGCCATCGTCCATCCACCACGTCGTTCGTGTTAGAGCGTCAAGCCTCGCCGTTACAAAAGCACATGCATAACGACCATCAACCTCATGCTTGTCAGTCGCCAACATCCTCATTTACTTATATATACAATGTTCACGCGCTCTTTCAACAATTTCCTATTAATATTATTTCTAATTTTTAATGATTACAACACTTGAGTGTGATTAGGTTATGTGAAGGTTAGTTTGCTTGGTCTTTCCATGTGGTCGTCAAATGAAACAGTCAGAAGAAATCGACAGGTAGTTGTTTGGTTATAATATTGGCCATATTTTTTTTTTGATAAAATACCATTATAAAACTATCAGCAAATCAACATCAATATTTCCAACTTTAGAAATAAACAAAATGGTTCTGTAATTAAGTCGATTAAACAGTAAATATTCAGACTATAATATAATAATATTAATTGTAAATAATATTTTTGTTATATTTTACATATTACTGTTGTTTGAGGCTATTTTACCACAATTCAAGTATCTTCAAGTAGCTTCCTACCGTTCAAATGTTCAATTGACTCTATTTGGATTGTTAGTGAGACCACATGACACTGGCAGAATGCCATAGGAACCATAGACTAAATAAAAAAGAGAATGCAAATATCGTGTGGAATTAACTAAAATAAAAAGTGGAAGAAATCATCTGATCTGATTTTAAACAAACTAAGTTTCAAGCCGAAAAACAATTAGAAATATTACTATCTTCATTACAAGGTAATTTTTGAACGAGCGTAACATTAATTTATAAAGCTACATTAAGTTTGATTGTTAAGTTTTTAAGCTCCAGATGCGTTTACTATAAGCTAGAAAATTTTGGAACATAATATAATACCTGAAACTCTCGTTTCATACCTAATCTCAGTAGTAAAGTGAAATATAATAAAAATACATTGCAGATAATTATTACATGCTATTCTAAAATGAAATAGGAATTTAATTTTTGAGAATGATGACCATTTTCTTACTATGGTGGTTTTATTTTGAAATGGTTCATACATACATAATCCAAATGCGACTCGGACTGGTGCTTAAAGGCTTTATTGTTCCACCACAAGTTCTTAGTTGACACACTAAGATTTTTTTTATTTAGTTCAGGATCCTTGTCGCAAGCCCGAGTCCCACTTGACCAATTTTTATTCTATGTTCTTCTACCTTAGAAGTTGCATTATGATCGCATCAACCTCCCATGTTTTAATTTAATAGGGGAAAAAATGTTTCCTATCGCTTTTAATTATATATTAAGATATCCGCCATAACAAAATATATTCTGTGAAACATTTCAAGCGGCTATTGATTATGGTAACAAAGATTCAACCTCTTTAAGTTATGACAGATAATGTAGGTAATATAATTCCTTTGACGAATAGATACTTAAATCGTATATACAATTCACAAACTCAGTGTTGCCAACTTAATAATATTTACATTGGAATAAAGGCTAAATAGGTTTGAAACTTTGACAGATTCATTATAGATATTACTAGCGGGCCCGGCAGACGCTGTCCCGCCCTGACTATAAAAAAAACCTTGACAAATTATACATTAAAACCTTCCCCATGAATCACTGTATCCAGAAAAACCGCATGAATATCCGATCAGTAGTTTTTGAGTTTATCGCGAACAGACAGACGCGGTGGGGGACTTTGTTTTATACTATGTAATGAAGAGCTATCTTTGAGGCTACAATATAATACTATTTTCTAGAAAGAGAGTTTTTAGAAGGAATTTTCTAGTATATTCATCCATATGTATCTACTAGGGTTGAGATTTATTATTTTATACTTCGATTATTTAATTATTATGCGGAACCAGAGTTAAAACCAATCACCGTAGGGATATTGAAATAAAATAAAAAAGCAAATAATATAAACAGTATTTATTTACAATTTATTTTGCATGAAGATATATGATACGACTTATTTAAATTGAAATATAAAACTCAAAGTTCAATACAGATTTTATTGGAGCCGTAGAATTTGTTTGTTTTTTTTAAATTTATTATTATTCTTATTCTGGCAGACATATTGTCATGTTAATGTGGCGTTTTGAACTATTTAAAAAAAATAAAAATACAGATAACACATACTGTTATAATGAAAACTATCGCAATATTTATCTACGCTTATAACAATTATTTATACGCTACTCTATGTATATATTTTAGAATAATCAATATATTAGATTTGCTAAATAACCGAAAATAAACAAGACTATAATATTCTGCAACCTTTACTTATATACAGATAAACAACATTTTTTTTTAAATCTATCTACCGTTGTATATGTCAGACTTATTTGTAAAAATAGGTACGCGTTGTTTCGTGACAAAACTCTTACTTGACTCGACTAAATTACTATACTACTAATAATATGATATACTCGTTAGTGTATCTATAATTCCTAAATTAGAATTTATTATAAGTTCTGTGAACAAACGATTTATGTAATACTGATTGGAAAAATATCATTAGAGATGACGTTACCAGCCTTTCAATTAATATCACTACAAACATAAATAGGGGCGAATGTAATCGATATCGTTTTGTTCTCACAAGGCCTTTACAGAAAAAAAAATAAACCAAAGATGTTTAATTTTTTTTTTTAATAAAGATTTTTGAATTTTAAACTTCAAAACGAGTTTTAAACAATGCTTGTACTCTTCGATATTTTTCATTTTCGGGTCGTAGAATGCCCCATATAGTTTTTCTAAATATCTCTCGTAACAGTATTTAGTATACTTTCAATTTTACAAAAGGTATTCGCAATTGGACCTTGATTGAATTTTTAATATAATTGTGGTTATTTAAAATACATTATGATAAAGGTGGCAATAGTAATCCGTTTGTTCGCAGAACCGATAATTTTTCGTACTAGTAACAAAAATCCGGCAACCATCCGGCATCCGGCATTTTATCCGGCCAAATACCGTATATTTTAATATTACAAGACTACACTAAATTGGAAATATAACTACTTTAAAAAGCTTTAATTGCTGTTTATTAACGCTACGTTAACGGTTCAGCCATTACAATATTATCAGATATTTAGAAATCAAGAATTAAAATATTCCATTCGAATTATATACAGCGAGCAAATCACAACGTGTATATAAAACTATTAAAGAAAAACTCAGAAATACACGACGCTATTGACAACGAATCCAAAAATAAATACGATTTAATGAGAACATCTATCCGGACATTCGGTATTCGGCCAAACAGCGGATAATTTATTCATTAAAAACCTTATTCACTACATTAACGATGAATAAAATTTTTACCCTAATATAATAATCAAGTAAATTAAAATATCAACATCCAATTAATTATATTCAACATATATTTTCAAATTATGACTTTGGGATTGTGCTCATTAAATTCAACACTATGCTTAAGCCGATAAGAACTCATTTGGAAGAGTTACTTTATCCTGCGACTTCCTAAAGATATCACCGAAGTAAGATACTATGTCGTCATAGTGTCTGCACATAATTAACCTCGACTTTGTCGTGACATCATTGCATATACGGAGTAGTCCTTCCTATACAAAATGAAACTTAATTTATCGTGATATTTTTCTACACATCACTATATAATAAGTACTCGCGTAAGCATAATGCTGTACCTAGTGATTTTTCTATAAATTTAACATAGACAAAGAAGTAATCCACCCTACCCTACCCGCCCCTAAAAAGATTATTTACAATACAAAAATTTCGCACATAACATGGAAGCTAAGCGATTCTATTTGGCGCTTTACAGGAAGCTTAGATTTCTTACATTTAAAACTTTACAATTTGTGACCAGATTTTGCTTAACGTGGACACATAATATTAATTCAATGTCACTGTCAAAGTCCGCGCGTATTATAGCTGTCCCTTTTACGCACGGCCAGCTATCGTTAACGCAAGAAAAGGAAGAACCTATACACGTATGACTCACGATTGTGGACACATAATATTAATTCAACGTCACTGTCAAAGCCCGCGCGTATTATAGCTGTTCCTTTTACGCACGGCCAGCTATCGTTAACGCAAGAAAAGGAAGAACCTATACACGTATGACTCACGATTGTGGACACATAATATTAATTCAACGTCACTGTCAAAGCCCGCGCGTATTATAGCTGTTCCTTTTACGCACGGCCAGCTATCGTTAACGCAAGAAAAGGAAGAACCTATACACGTATGACTCACGATTGTGGACACATAATATTAATTCAACGTCACTGTCAAAGTCCGCGCGTATTATAGCTGTCCCTTTTACGCACGGCCAACTATCGTTAACGCAAGAAAAGGAAGAACCTATACACGTATGGATTGTGGACACATAATATTAATTCAACGTCACTGTCAAAGCCCGCGCGTACTATAGCTGTCCCTTTTACGCACGGCCAACTATCGTTAACGCAAGAAAAGGAAGAACCTATACACGTATGACTCACGATTGTGGACACATAATATTAATTCAACGTCACTGTCAAAGTCCGCACGTACTATGACTGTCTCTTTCGCTCGCGATCAACTATCGTTAATACGTGACAAAGAAGAATCTATACGAGTATGACTCACGATTGAAATCGGTATACGGCCCGCGCATCGTACTTCATTACTATAGAGACCTAACAATCTATCATAGCGCAGGTTCAACTATTTTCTACACTTTCCTGCCCCGAATGTTATAGCTTATTTTTGTTATATGAAAAAGCACAAACACATTTCATAGACCGATAACTAATGTTCGTATATTTACGCCGGTGAAATTAATTACTCAAAACAGATTGTAATTAAACTGGGGTTACATAACCCAACGGAATTAAATAGATATATTACAATAATAAGAATCCGCGTACCACATCCCCATTTTGGATATTCCCATGAAAATTTCCATCTATTCATTGAGAGATATCGGATTCGGCCATTTCTGATAACGCTTTTCTCTTGTGAGAAACGTAATTTGCGTCACAAAATCGCCAATCTCATGACTCCATCGAATTACTTTGGAAAATATATCGCAAAATTTGAGTTAATAAAAAAAAATTCAAACTTAAAACGTGGCGCCATCTATGACATATCTATAACAGTCGGTGCTACAGTTTCCTGTCAACAATCTAATTCAAAGCGCCACCTGTTCTGGACTGATGAAACTAACAATTAATAACAATAATCAACATTGACAATCATTTAATTTGTAATTAAAAATATTAATCGCAATATAAATTATCATACCTCTCATGTTGGACCAAATTATACATGACTGCCAATTTTTATGAAGATCAGCTCAGTACTTTCCAAATTCATCGTGGACAAACACCATGACACTAGTTATTTGACTCTATATTTTGTATTGGTGGCATTTGTCGAAATATAATTCGGTTATTGGGCACTAGTGAAATGGGTGGGAAATATTACCACGGACTATGAATTCTGAGTTGCCACAAAAACTCCATGGAAAGTTCTAACAAGGTCTCCATCTTGTCAGAACATTGAAATGATCGCAAGACATCGCTTGTAATAATTTTACTACCTACTCGACAATGGCAGTAATAACCTGGAAGATTGGTTGCCAAAAGTAAAATTAAAAAAAAAACTTAATTTTATTTGTTAATAACGTTGAATACAACGGAAGCTCTCCAACTTTTCCTGAACAAGTTTCCAATTTACCAAGGGTATTTATGGTAAAAAAAAAAACACAAATACACGTGTGAAAAAACGACTTGTATTACAAGTGATTTCACTTGTAAACTACACGTATAGTTTTGATAAACGCAATCTTATAAAAATGCAATAATTTACAAGAGAAAGTGCTTATAATACAAGGTTTGTAACGTTCGATAAACAGGGCACTGGTGTACGATGGTCATATATTTATCCAGCTCCACTGACGTGTCCTATCGAACCCCCGAATATTAAAAAAAAATCCTAAGAGCGTCCAACAGGTCTCGAAAATATTTTTACCATGTCGATAAAAGGACTCGTAGCGTTTGATAAAAAGGCCACTGGTGTATGATGCTCATAATTTAATCGAACTCAATTGACGTGTCTCACCACCCCAGGATATAAAAAATATTCCTAAAAGTGCCTAATAAGCCTCGAAAATATTTGTACCATTTCGATAAAATTTAATACTTACTTCTGAACTAACACAACGATTTTAAATAAATGTTAATTCCGGTGATGATCCCAAACAAATTATTTTATTAGTTAATAAACCTCGCAATAACCAGCTATCCAGTCACTTCCCAGAACAAGATGCAGACCAAAAACAATTCACGATAAATTTCGATATAGTTGTCATCGATCAAGTATCAAGATTGATCGCCGTTGAATAAATACTCTTTTCAAATGTATACCGATAGATTTAAAAAAAATCCTCAACATCTTGTGATTTAATAATAATACCGTTCCCAATTGAAATCTCGATAACTGAAATAACTCGATATCAGTATAATAATATAATATAATCAATAATCAAATAATTGATATCAATATCATCCTTCTTCCTCACAATATTCTTTAAAAAAAAAATTAAAAAACAAAAGTACCGCAATGACTTGTGATTTTAATAATATTACTGTTTCCAAACGAAATCGCGATAGTTGACATAACTTCAAATCGAATCGATATTTTCATTCTTCTTCATCGTAATACTCTATTTCGAAACGTGTTATACAAAAAGGTTTAAATAAAAAAATACCGCAACGACTTGTGATTTTAATAATATTACTATTTCCAAATGATATCTCGATAATTTTAATAACGTCACCGAGAATCGATAATTCGACATCGATATTTTCATCCTTCTTTCTCGCAATACTCTTTTTCGAAATTTTAGAAACAAAAATACCTAAATAAACAATTACCGCAATGACTTGTAATTTTAATAATATTACTATTTCCAAATGAAATCTCGATAGTTGAAATAACGTCAAACCAAATCGATATATCTATAATTCGAAATCGATATTATTCATCCCTCTTCCTCGCAATACACTTTTTACAATCATTTTCGATATATCGATCGATACGTAAACATCGATACTTTTCAAACGCTCGAATCCTTCGTCTCTTCGTTCTCCCTCACGATGGTCTTCTTCAGGTTCAACGTCGACAACTGGCTGACGGGAACGTTAGCCGAGTTCGAGTAGCTGTTCGAGCCGCGTACTGCACCCCATCTGCTGAACTGTGACGTCATTCCATCGAAATCCTCACTGCCCTCGTTCGATTCCGCATACGTACTGCTGTTACTCTTCATCGTATCGTACATATCGAGCGAGGGGAGATCGATCATGACCGCCTCCATAGCTATATCCTGCTTTAGACTCTGCTGAGAGACGCTACGCTTCATTGGTGGTGGCACCACTGCGGTGTCGTTCCTGAACAGGTGCTCCGAGAGGCTCTGTCGATTTTTTTTCTTATCGACAGGTTTCGACCTGTCTAAACTTTTTCTCGGTACGGCTTCAGAGAATTCGTCACCGTACGCCATGATCGGATCGCGTTTCCAGTCGTCGTTCCCGCTGAAGACCGAAAAACCGGATATCTTCTCGGAGACGAGCTTGAGGTTCGAGGTGGACGCGTATCGTGAAGCCTTCGAGAGTTTACCGCGTTTCGTGGTACCACTCGCGCTGGTGACGGCGGATTTCGTTCCTCTTTGTTCCTCTTTGGGGCTTATACTACGCCTTCGACTCATATCGGGCGTATTGGAAGCAGAGATCAGGTTGAGGCTTGTCCTCGATCGGGACAGAGAGCCGATAAATGAGGTCCGATGGTGGTAAGCGCTGAGGACGTGCTGCAGCACGTTTTTGGGCCACGGCGCTTCGAGATAGATCTCTCGATCCGGTATCGGTTTACCGAATTTCTTTTCGTGATCGTCCAGCTGTCTCTCGAAGACTTTAATGAGGCTCTGTCGTGGAATAATTCGAAATAGTTATTTCTCATGTCGTTTGCGACTTTAAACCGGGACATCACGAACACTTACTTTTTGGACGATACAAAATTGCCCTTTTGAAATGCGTTGACAAACTTCTGACACGATATATGATTAAAAAAATTTAATAAAAAAACATCATAACATAGATAGAATTGATCACGTATATACAGAAAGTTATGAATTATATACATACAAAACACACGTAGCCCTATCAACGCTTTTCAAAGCAAACCCCGCACACACGTCGACCTTTCCAAATCCTATAAAACATATAACAAACGTACAACCTCCACCGAGGTTAAACTATATATATAAGCTAAGTTAAAAAGAAAGCATGCCACATTATGAACCACGAAGTACGACCGCTTCGATATTGCCGACAAGATAATGACGTCATAAGTCACTATTGTTCGTGGCCGAATCCGAGCAAGCATATATATTGGACACACGTTGGAAACATCGAAGCGATCGTGTACAAACATGCATACCATCCCCGTACTTACATGCCGACACATAAATAACTAATATAGGATACGTATTTATGAGCATTTGTTTTTCTTTTTTAAAAATATTCAAAAAATGAGCCTCTATGAAGAATCGAACTTGATTTTTATCAATAAAAATAAACACTTCAATCGATGAAATTATAATAATAATAAATTTTAAATGAATAAAACGATTACACAACATGTACAGCTAACAATATAGTTCGAAGAATTGGCTGATAGATGGCGTTAAAATAAGCCTAAGCGTGACAACAAGTACGATAAAGATTATGTACCGCACCATTAGTGACAAACTAATAGTGAAATATTTTGGTTTCATTCGCACCAGGAAAGGCCGAAAGGACAAATAGTAAAATGACGTCGACCAATTAATAAAAGGAACGGATAACAGAAAATATTGTAAGTGACAGAGAGGTGAATATTAACATCGAAGTGTGGTGTAACTAGATGTAATTAGAAATGATTATTTATGATGTTATGTCATATCACAACAAACGTATTGACATATCGATTATTCATCGATGATTATACATCGACTATCGATATATCGAACTCATTAGTATAGTAGTATAAATACAAGTCACTTCATCCAATTCTCGAAAGTATAAAATATTGTGTAGATAAATAATTTAAAGTGTTTCGTACAAAAAAAAACACGACATAAATTCACGAATAAAAACGATCAAAAGATTAAAAAAATAAGCTAAAAAATGTTCACAAATTCGTATCCTATTCGAAAGATGCATTTTACACTAAAACATATTCGAACTGGTACATATAACAAAATCGGAACCAGTGTGACTCCTACAAGGTGTTGATGACCGTTATATGACCGAATATAAACAAATAGAAAAAAAAATCGAACTAATACCTATTTACAATTTTCATAATAATGCAAACATATAGTTGAGAATAGATAAAATTGGAAATTTTATCCTTTCATCTTTTTTATCGAAAAGCGGTTCGAATCGGAAAACTTAAACGTATTTCTTGCAAACGTAGTTTACGAACTGCCCTAATTTGTTATCGCTTCTATTAAACTTCTATAAGTTATTTTTATACTAATGATTAATTAAATTCACAAATAGAACAATTAGGTCAGTAAATATTATCGACAAACGGAAAATATCGAAATCTGAATACACGTCACTATTTCTATTAAATTGTATTCACAAAAACTGTATAAAATCCGCACTACACCAGATTATAATGAAAGTAAAATTCGACAGAGGAACAAGAAAACTCTTTACATTCTCTTAATAGATTTTGACTAATAATATCGTAATCATAGTGGTATCAAAAACTTCTATTTTAAGCAAACACTATAGTTATATATATGCCTGTTTTTGGTGGTTTTATAGTGTTTCTTACACTTATCGAAATGTCTAAGTTGCCCTAAAGTTAATCCAAATAACCGAATAGATCTAAGTATTCAAGAAATACATAAGCCAAGCCCAAACGGGTGGGAGAGGTTTTAAGTTGTTATTAAATTTTCTGATAAAGATTATCAATATATTTTTATTAACCAGTTATATGAAGGCTACAGACAATAATACACAATGATTAATTTATTATATTTGATTTTTTAAATGAATATTGGCTCGATTTTCAAATTTAAAAATGGAATGTTTATTCACATTGAACCTCATTTTAATTTTAAAACACACTAGGAATAACAGGTCGATAATAACTCAAGAGTTTTAAAATAACTGATTAATTACATAACATACGATATTAAAAAAAAAAAACATTTTCCGAATACTCGTTTTTATCGATATATTAATCGACTATTAATGACGAATCAAATAGAGTATATAGTCTTATTTTTACGACAACACTACTCTAATTATAACCGGGCATATATTCGATAGAGTACGGTCAGAGCATTCGATATATTTCAGACACTACGTATAGCATAAATGATTCGATATTCAGTCGATGTTATATCACGATTCGGTCGAAAACGGTCACCGTATGTATGTATACAATGATATTATAACTAAAAAGTTGTAAATACGTTACCTACACTATATTATAACAAAACAGATGGCACGATAACGCACACATACGTAAAGTAATATTGTAACGCGACACTGTCTTAGATAAAATGTGGAAGTAAGATGGCATATTCTCCATATCGGTGGTGGAAAAGAAATAGTTATATGTTGCTTAGAGACGGGCTGAATTGAGAGGGCAGCTGTCAAAAGGAAGCTAACGAGCCAAGTTTCAACAAGGCACTGCCGGAGCATTTATAACGCATCTACAGCTTTTTAGTTAATTCATTGTATGCATGTATGTATGTATGTTTGTTTGTCTGTCGAGACTCACCATTTTCCTATCGCCGAGCGTCGCCCTCCACTCTTTGAGCTCCAACGCGTATCTCTCTTCAAGAGTTTTCATCTTGTTGCTCTCGTGGTTCATCAGCGCTTTCCGCTTCTCGTTCTGGAACTGCTCGAGTTCCCGGAGCAGGGCCTGGACACGGGAACAAACCAATTTCAATATATATATATATATATATATATACATATATAACGATTAGTATTTGTCGGTGTCTTGGTTTATAATGTGGTTGTTAGCAACATGTTTAGAATATTTTGTTGTTATGAATGTAACATGGACGGGGTACTATTGTATAGTGGCTGTTATGTATTATTATAGCAGCTAGTTGACTACGCCCTGACCTGACGTTTATTACAAGAATTAACCGTGGTTATGTATACATATAAACACATATATATATCAATGTCATAATTGTAGAAGTATTTCTTGTACCCGCAACAAGAACCAGACTTCTTATTTTGAACCCCTGCCACGAAACCCCGAATAATCGTTTCTCTTCAAACAAAATAAATGAAAAAAGGTGGAATATCGACCGATAGTATTATTTAAAAACGCGATATAATAAATAAATCGATAGATATATGACTTAGCAATGTCGATATATTCACCTCTCCGGCCGCTTTGAGCTCCTCCCTGGCTTTGGCGTGCTTCGTCGCGAGCCGCTGCTGTTCAGCTCTGTACCTTCGTTTCTCGTTCTCTTGGAACTGTAAAATATATTATATTCGGTATAAACGAAACGATAGACGTGTGTCGTTGAGATCGCATCACACAAAATCTACTTGTTAAATTTCGATAAAAAAAATTAATTAAGTTTACTCGACAGTTGTTGTCTTATACAATCTATACTAATAATGTAAAGAGGTAAATTTTGTAACTTTGGATGTTCGGGGTAATCTCTAAAATCAAAATAAAAAACACTTTATTCAATTTAGGCCCTAAGAAGGCACTTATGAATGTCAAAACTACCACCGGTTCGGACAAACAACCCACTCATCGAGAAGAAACGTCAAGAAACTCGATCTGGTTTATCTTTTTAACAAATATATATAACATATTAGGTAAATGTCACAAACGTTTTCAATGGATGCACAGAGATGAGTTAATTCCATCTCTGGTACTACTGATCCAATTTTGACAATTCTTTCACTGTTATAAAGGTGTATTATCTGTAAGTACTATAGACTAACTTATATTTTGGTAAATAAGTATTTTCAATAATTAATCACAATAAATATAACTAAAATCGGCAGAAATTCTATAATATAGCGTACGCTGTTTAAGTAGTTGATACATGTACGGGGGAGGAAGGGACAAGTAGTTGATACGTGTATGGGGGAAGGGGCAAGTAGTTGATACATGTACGGGGGAGGAAGGGGCAAGTATTTGATACGTGTACAGGGGAAGGGGCAAGTAGTTGATACATGTACGGGGGAGGAAGGGGCAAGTATTTGATACGTGTACAGGGGAAGGGGCAAGTAGTTGATACATGTACGGGGGAGGAAGGGGCAAGTATTTGATAGGTGTAGGGGGGAGGGGAAAAGTAGTTGATACATGTACGGGGGAGGAAGGGGCAAGTATTTGATACGTGTACAGGGGAAGGGGCAAGTAGTTGATACATGTACGGGGGAGGAAGGGGCAAGTATTTGATACGTGTACGTGTACAGGGGAAGGGGCAAGTAGTTGATACATGTACGGGGGAGGAAGGGGCAAGTATTTGATACGTGTACAGGGGAAGGGGCAAGTAGTTGATACATGTACGGGGGAGGAAGGGGCAAGTATTTGATACGTGTACAGGGGAAGGGGCAAGTAGTTGATACATGTACGGGGGAGGAAGGGGCAAGTATTTGATACGTGTACAGGGGAGGGGGCAAGTAGTTGATACGTGTAGGGGGGAGGAAGGGGCAAGTATTTGATACGTGTACAGGGGAAGGGGCAAGTAGTTGATACATGTACGGGGGAGGAAGGGGCAAGTATTTGATACGTGTACAGGGGAAGGGGCAAGTAGTTGATACATGTACGGGGGAGGAAGGGGCAAGTATTTGATACGTGTACAGGGGAAGGGGCAAGTAGTTGATACATGTACGGGGGAGGAAGGGGCAAGTATTTGATACGTGTACAGGGGAAGGGGCAAGTAGTTGATACATGTACGGGGGAGGAAGGGGCAAGTATTTGATACGTGTACAGGGGAAGGGGCAAGTAGTTGATACATGTACGGGGGAGGAAGGGGCAAGTATTTGATACGTGTACAGGGGAAGGGGCAAGTAGTTGATACATGTACGGGGGAGGAAGGGGCAAGTATTTGATACGTGTACAGGGGAAGGGGCAAGTAGTTGATACATGTACGGGGGAGGAAGGGGCAAGTATTTGGAAATGTAGGGGGAGGGGGAAATATTTGATACGTGTACAGGGGAAGGGGGGGGCAAGTAGTTGATACATGTACGGGGGAGGAAGGGGCAAGTATTTGATACGTGTACAGGGGAAGGGGCAAGTAGTTGATACATGTACGGGGGAGGAAGGGGCAAGTATTTGATACGTGTACAGGGGAAGGGGCAAGTAGTTGATACATGTACGGGGGAGGAAGGAGCAAGTATTTGATACATGTAGGGGGGGGGGGGGAAGGGGGGGGGGGGGAAGGGGGGGGGGGGGGGGGAGGAAGGGGCAAGTATTTGATACGTGTACAGGGGAAGGGGCAAGTAGTTGATACATGTACGGGGGAGGAAGGAGCAAGTATTTGATACATGTACGGGGGAGGAAGGGGCAAGTATTTGATACGTGTACAGGGGAAGGGGCAAGTAGTTGATACATGTACGGGGGAGGAAGGGGCAAGTATTTGATACGTGTACAGGGGAAGGGGCAAGTAGTTGATACATGTACGGGGGAGGAAGGAGCAAGTATTTGATACATGTACGGGGGAGGAAGGGGCAAGTATTTGATACGTGTACAGGGGAAGGGGCAAGTAGTTGATACATGTACGGGGGAGGAAGGAGCAAGTATTTGATACATGTACAGGGGAAGGGGGAGGAAGGGGCAAGTATTTGATACGT